>VZUI01084874.1:0-14826 GCA_013401135.1 Cettia cetti | reverse complement strand
AGAAAGAAAGAAAGAAAGAAAGAAAGAAAGAAAGAAAGAAAGAAAGAAAGAAAGAAAGAAAGAAAGAAAGAAAGAAAATTAATAATATAAATATTGTTAATATATAACCACCCATGGATCTCACAATGACATTTCATGTTGCAATTTAGATATTCATTTCTTGAAGTTTTGAAGTGGTGGTTGCCATCTTGAACAGTTGGGAGTGGGGTGAAAATCCCCCTGAATACAATGTCTAATGGGTTGAAATAGTCTAAAGTTTGCTGGGATACCACATGATACCTCTGTGGAAGGCCCCAGAAAGGAGTGTGGGGGTGCTTTGGGAGTCTTTGATGGGTTTTGACACTTTCTAAGATGTGACAGCTTCATGTGTCAGTGCAGTTGAGCCAGTTATGTCCTATCAGAAGGGCCAAAAACCTTTAGGATCTTTCCTGGAGGGAGAGGAGAGGAGTTTTACAATTGAGTTGTGTAAGGGAGGACATTGCCATGATAAAAAACACCATCCCACCTCATAGGGTTCACCTCTTATTAGCCTCAAAGCCAAGCCTATAGCCTCTGGTGGTGATGGCTCACTCCCTCTGTCTTACACAGAGCAGAGGCTTGTCATTGCATACCCAAAAATTCACCTTCTCCCCCTCCATGTGCATGTCACTGACAAAGATGTTGAACTGCTCTGGTGCCAACACCAACCTCTGAGGGACACCACTCACCACAGTTATCCTCCTGGACATTTTAACTATTGACCACAACCCTTTGAGTGTGACCTTCAAGACAGTGACTCATTCACGCAGTGGTCCAGCTGTCAAATCTCTTCTCTCCTGTTTACAGACGAGGATGTCGTTCAGGGCAGTCTCAAATGCTCTGCACAAGTCCAGGTAGGTGATGTCAGTTGCTCCATTCTTGTCCACCCATGTCACAGCTGGACCACAGAAGGCCATCAAAACTGTCCCGTGCAAGTAAGCATAAAATACAGTGACTACAGGAAATACACAGCAGTCAGAAATTTCTATTACTCAGGCAGAAAATGGTCTACTTCAGTCACAATAAGACATGGGGAAAAGTATGATTAGGGCTGCTAGCAAACTAGCCTGCAAGAGCATACACTGATAGAGGATTTTGACACAAGCCTGTAATACCTTATAACATATTATCATTTCTTATGGTTCCAAGGTCAATGTCTCTTTCTCAAATAACATTTCGGACCTGTAATTGTTCATCTACATGCCAGCAATTATGGGTGAATTGATCAGCCAGTAATTAATGCTATGCTATTACACTTTTTAATTTGTAGATTATGCAGCTGCAAGCGTTCACACATTTTTAATTTGTATATTATACAGCCACAAATGTTTACAATGCCCTTTTTAATCTCCTTACACTACCAGTGCCATTATTCACTATAGATTAATGATACACCGAATGCTGAGGTTTATTTCATTTACCACTCTTACCAAGAGAGCTGTTAACATTAGTGTGCTCTATTACTTAATGTCTTACTGCAGCTGCTAGTGAGCATTGGTTAGCCTTTAAAATATTACCACTCAGTTCTTTCCTCTCTTTCTCCTTTTTTTTTTTTCCCCTCTCCAACACTCTTGCTACTGACAATATGGCTCTGTGGTAATATCACACTTTATTTCCAAATTTATTTCAAGAGTTCTGTTCCAAGGTGGTTCAATTTTTTATTACAAACAATGATACCTCACTGGCCCTGTATGTTTTGCATTTCCCAGACTGTTTTTCCTTACGCTCTTTCTCTGTATGACTTCAGTCTCTCTCTTCATATTATACTGCAAACTGGGCAGCTAGCCCATAGCCTTACTTTTGGGAAACATCCCTGTTCAGGACAACATTTCAGCACGTCTTTAACTTAAAACATATGCTTCAGTCTATACAGAACCTCTTGCTTACATTGTTTACTTGAATAGGACACCATGAAAGTAATTGTTCCTTCCACTGCCTTAATTCAGAGTCTACCAAAGCCAACAAGAGCCTTGTCCTTATCTTTGACACTTAGAGAATTTAAGGAAGTTGCTTAATTTATTGTTAATATGGCCATGCTGTTGCTTCCTCTTGTAAAATGATCTGTCATATACAAATTAAAGTCTTAAAATCTTAAATTAGTTCAAATAATAAATAGCTATTTCACCTTCCAGGTTCTTATTTGAAAGTACAAGCAAATTACTTTATATATATATATAAATATATAAGTTTACACATATTTTTATCTCTGTATAACAAATATTCTCCTTAATGTTTCTGCATTGTTATTTGCACTTTAATTAAGAATAATTCCTGCAAAGTATACCAAGCAAAATGGTTTCTTCTTTCCATCCTTTTTCAGATGCTATGAAATATTTTCGAATTAAATATCAAAATAAATCAAAAATCACCTGACTCATTTTGCCCACACAAGTAAAAGACTTAAACCATTTCAATGAAAAGTTTTGTATTTATAGCCAAGTTCTCCAAAGTAAGTGCCTTGTGACAAATCCACAATTTTTTTTTCTAAATAAAAAATCAAAAATCAAAAAATTAAAATGCTTTTGTTGGAATATCTGTTGCTTTTTCAAGAGCACATCCTGAAGGGTGAAATAGAGCTGGAGAACTTGTCTCTTAAGGGAAGGTACAGCCCATGAGGAACAATTCCCCTAAAAATCATAGTGAATTTTCAGAAGTAAAATACCCATATTTAAGTCCAGTTAATATGTTACATGAATTGTTTTTTTCAAAACTATTTTCCCTTTAGCAAGTAAATGACAAAAATCTTTAATTTCCTTTTGAAAAACAGTTTTGAAAAGAAAAAATTTAACCAATCCTAGTCAATGGCATCACAGTGATTTACACCAGCTCAAGATTAATACTCATTATTGTATTCATATAGGCACTGCAAGGATTAGTGTTTGCAACATTTCACTGAAAAGCTAAAATTATTATACAGTTATCTCACACAAATGTTAAACACCGGCACCTCAGATAGATCAAGTCTTAAATATTACCTTCAGCTGAACAAAGCTGAAGGTCTCAAATACTTCTGTTGATATTTATAAAGTCTTCCAGAGGGGTCCTGTTTATAAGAAACTGTAGAAAAATATAAGCATTTGTTCATAGTATTATTTTAGGTTAAAAGCTTAATTAACTCTGGAGTAAAAAGAAATAAATATTTTTCATCAAAATATTTGTACTTAAAATAGATCTAATTTTTTTTTTCTCTTGGACAATAAAAAGCTGATAATACTGGCAGAATTCTCCTGCTCAAGCCCCAGAAAACAGCAACATAATATGACCCAAGAATTTTGCTGGTGACCAGCTCTAGAGTGGGAACCTGATTTTTTTGATTTAACTCATGCCCTCAGACCTTGACTGAAGAAAGTGAATGGATTTTTCAGTGGTAAGAAAAGAGAGGGTTTTAAACTTCTTCTGAAATTACTGGGTTTTACATTTCTTCTCCTGAAAAAAAGTCTGTAATATGTCCAGCAGAATGTTTCAAGAGAAGAAAGCTAACCCAGTCCAGGGAAATTCACTGACACCATAAACAGAACAAAGAACATTCCAGGTAGGTATGGAAAGGACAGTTTTGTATCTTGCTGGCTGAAACAATTCCTTCACAACTTACATGCTGTTTTGATGTGGTTTAGCAGAATGACAGCTTTTCTGAACATCATTTTGATGTCTCTTGCTGTCACTATGTGATAATGAGGTGTTGGACATCATTCCCATTTTTCAGACTCCTTGCAGGAGCATTTGTAGTAACAATTGCATATTTATTCTCTTTTATTTTTTTACTTTTCTTTTTTTATGATAGATTTTTGTTTTTAATTTTTGGGCATTTTAGTCTTTCTGACTCTTATCCCCAAATTCCCTATAAAATGACTAGTTTCTATTTACTCTTCACCAAAGAGATTCTCTTGGATTTCTCTTTGCCACATGTAGCTAACTTTCTCTACCTAGGAAGGTTGTGCAGGAAATCCTCAGACCTGTCATTCTGGGGACATTTCTGTAACTATAAAAGTATTAATCCTATCCTTTGCCTATGTGGCAGCTGTAGTTTTTTTCCCAAACAACTACCACATAGGGAGTAAAATGACTGGAATTTCCCTGAGCCCTGAAAATTAGTTTCTTCTTTTTCCCTACCCCACATCCCTTTCACTACTGAGATTAAGAAGTTTATAAAATACAACTTGTTACAGTCATGAGGGATTACTACTATATATTATCACTCACAGCTCATTAACCCTGAAGCCCTGCTAACTAAGAAAATCCTGTCTAATGAGGTTTCCTTCACTGCACTAAAGAACAAAAGGTCTCAAAGTTTTGCCTATTACCAATCTCCCTCACATTATTTTCCCATAATTAAAATGGAACTTTATGGACACTAAAATATGAACCTGAATTTCTTACACTCAAGAAAAATACATATCCACCCTTTTTCCAAGATTGCAAAGGATCTTTTAGCTGATAAATAGAAGGGGAATGCATTTCTAGTATTTTCTACCTTTTATCACATGTAAGAAAAATCTCACTATTTGAAATAAAGGATGTTGCTTCTGGCATATTATACTTAATTCTATTTTGGTGTGAGCATCCCCAGCTTTCAATGACATTAATAGGAGTCAGGCTAGTTTTCTTCTGAGTTAAATTAGGATTGTTTGTCAAGAATTTCAAAAGCAACTGGACAACTTGTCAGGTATCCCAGTGATAAGTGTGATGGAAGAGTCCAAATTAGATTGTCTTGACAGGAGAAAAAAAAAATCTATTTGCTATTATTTACATTATAGGAGTACTTAGTGAATCCAAAAGGGATTGAGAAACTCACTCTGAGACTTCTGAGGCAAAGAAAACAGTATTACAAAATAAATCATATTACATAAAACATTAAATGTCCCAGATTCCAGTGTATCTTTGTATCTTATTTTTTTTTAAAAAAAAAAAGAAATAAGCAACAATTCCTCAATCAATCAATGGACAGCTTTTATAGTTTCAGGCCAAAGTGTATATATCATGTATTCAAATGGTAAATTACAAAATATAAAATTAAATAAAAAGGGAAAGTAATTGATAGTGTCACAAACTAGAAGGTTTTTAAGGATGGAGGTGCAATTCCTTTCAGGTATTCAGTTTTCAAGATTTTCTGTCAGAACCCTCTTAACTTTCCAGGTTGGCAATAGCAGTGCCCATAATTGTACAATTTAAATGCTAAGCTAAATTAGTCTTGGTAACCCAGACTCTAGGTTGGTTGTCATGCATTCAAATTCAGGTCCCAAAGAAAATAAAGCACAGTTATTTCACCAAATTCTCCACAATAGATAGTCTGTGAATGACTGAAGTGATTCAGGCACTTGATCCATTTTTATGTGTTTAATATCAAAGACCAGATGAGGAAATATGAGTAGAGGGTTGGTGAAGTGTCAACAATTGTTTGTTCAACATACTGCTTATGATACCTCTGTCACCACTGTGTTCCTCCAAAAATGTCACTGTAGGAGCTGATCTGTGTGCTAGAAGACTCATTCCTCAATTAAGGAACTCTCAAACAAAGTTTTAAATATGTACCTGGTGAGCTGTTTCTGACTTGGAGACAATGTTTACTTAGAGCAGATTAAGTCTTTCACAACATAAACTCAGGGAGAGTCTGATACTCCATTTTCAATGAAGATTGGTCTGTCAGAAGCTAAAGAAAAGGCAGCTCATGCCACAGGGGAAATGTAAGAAACCATCGTACCCAAAACTTCTGTGCAAGAATTTAAAGTGTTAATACTCAAACTAAATTTGAGTAGCCTGAGCTAGCTTCTAAGGCCCATTGTGACCTCTGTAAGTAGTACCATTTCTCTTCATTATTGTTCTAAATTATTTTATTTACATGCCTGAAAGTGACTTTGTGTTCACCTTCTAAACCTGGAAGCCCCATTGCCACCTTGGCTGTTGCTAATGCTCTCTACAGGAGACAGACTTTAATTGTAGCTTCTCTCAGATGTAAAAGATGGGCAGCTAAAAATATGATGAATCAGGCAGATATCCCCTGCAGAAACTTTCCTCAGACAGGAACGTGAAACAAAACAAGAAAAGGCTTTTATGTGTCTAATGTACTTTTTTTACAAAGGACATCCACAGTGACTCAGATTAGTATACAATTGACTGCGTCACTAGTAAAAATGGGCCACTCTGAAATCCTCATGTCTATTTTCAGCTATTCTAGTAATTTTGTCTGGTTCAAGTAATTGTTCTATTTTTCTTTCCTACCTTTTTTTCTCATGTACTTATTTCTTTGAGGTGTTTCCAGTGGGGAAGATGGAGCAGGAGAAAGTCTTAAAATGAGCTTAGTAGAAAAGATGCTTAGTGGATTAGGGGACTGTAATGAAAAATAATAACTACAACTGACTTTCTCTTTTCTCTAGCCTTTCTTCTTTCTTTTCCTGATGAACTATGTCTATTCTTCTAAAATGGGCTTTTGTGAGTGGGACTACATGACAGTGCTAAATGAGCAACAAAAGGAAGTTTTTTGTGTCTGTGTCTGTTTCCACCGTGATTGGTTATTGGGTGGTCACTCTGCTTATAGCACTTTGGGATTTCTTTTGCTAGTCTGGATTATTTAATTTTTTCTATTTCTGCAAAAAGTAAAAAATATTATTCTCCTACACTAAAGGTTCAGTTCAAACACATTGATGTTTTCTACTGGTTTTACCTTCCTCAGCTATATATTTTTTAACATGTTAACATTCCAAAATGTATTCATTTATCTGTTTATTTATAATTTAAATCTTACATTATCAGATAGCTTTCAGGAAAGAAAAAATGAAGCACACTAAGTTTTCACACTCCTGTGCTTCACAGAAAGACTTTGGTTCTGAACCAAATATCAGGTCTTAAAACTAAGTATTTCTTCAGCTGAATTTGGTGTGATGTGGTTTGGTCTTTTGAGGCGTACAATCACATCTGCAGCACTGGTTTCAGCACACCCAGTTCCCATGGGCTTACATGGAAGATGAAACTAAGCATCCTGCATGAAATAGGATGGATCTTTCAGGCTTTAGGTGCAAACAGCCCTTTCAAAAAGGGGTCTATAGCAGACTTGCTAGGTGAGCTAATAGAAGCCTCCATCCACTTGAGGCCAGTGATAAGCCTCTCCCTGCTTGAACTGGCTTAAATGTACATCGCAGCAGGTTTTATTGTTAACTTCTCTTTGGCCTTCAACAAGTAGTCAATAGCCCTGCAGATTATATTCTCCTCTGCCATCCTGATTGCTGGAAGCATTCATCCAGAACTAAGCCACTACAGTAAACAGAGTGGGGTGCGAATTTTTCAGTGAAACACTTTTTCATCAAAAAGAGGTGATTCATAAAAACTGAAACCTTTCACAGAAAAGGGCTGTATTCATCGATTTTTTCTCTGTTGTTGTTTTGTGGTGGCAAAAGAAAAAGCTGTGGACTTACTGTCTTTCTTTGAGGTGGTTGAAACAAATAACATTTTCCATTTCAAAAAGTATTTGATCAAATGGCAGCGCAAGATTATGCTATGAAACATAATTTAATAACAAAAAATGAGTACTTTTATTTATTTGGAAAAAAAAAAAAGAGTACTCTTCCTCCCATATTTTCAGTTTATATATACTTTTTAAGGTCATTATGCTCTTTGAGGCTAAACCAGGATTTTTTTGATAGAATGGAGAAACAGGTTCCCCACATACACGTAGAGAGGATAACCAAGAGCTTAAGCAGATTTCAATTTTCTTTTGAAATAGTTAGTGAAATCAGCTAGTAGACAGTCCTCATGAATACTGTGGCTCAAGCCAGCTTTTGGAGTATAAATATGGGTTTCAGTTATTATTTATTATTATTATTATTCCAAATAAAAATAATTTACTTAAACATAACTTTGATTAGCAACATGTAAAATTTAAAATGGAGAAAAAGTAACATCTGAATATTCTGCTCATTCAATGACATACTAAGATAAAAATGTTACATCATCATAATATGCATCCACAGATTTGCCATGCAATGGAAATAGAACAATTGTCTCAATAATTTTTGCTTCGTGAAGCTACTGAACTTTCCAAATTAATTTCTTGAGAGGGTGGTACCAGAAAAAATATCATGAAGGGAGCTAGGATGGAAGACACATGATGTTTTGAAATGAAGAGTAGACCTGGGAGAGCAGAAATACCTCTTCTGATAAATACCTCTTCTGATTTTCCTTACAAACTCAAGAGAATAGCATGAAAATGTATTGGCTAAGACAAAAGTACATAAAGAGGAAGGCAGAGTTAAACTCAGAACAAGTGGTAAGACCTTACACCAGACAATCTGCATGCCACAGCCAGGACCTTGTTAAATTAAAAAATCTGATAAGAATATTATAATACTAAGGTATGAAATTTAAAAGCACAATGAAAAAAAGAAAGAAAGAAAAAAAAAAAAAACAAACCCAAAGAAGAAGAGAACATGTGTCACAAAAAAGACCTCTTTTGCATGCAGAAAAAAAAAAAAAATAACACATACATTTTGCTTGCCTCAGCAGAAACTAGTGTGAGATGAAGGAAAGCATAGAAAATGAAATGATCACAGCAAAATTAATATGGACCTTCTGAGAAAGTAGATCAGGAAGTGTTTTTTGTAGATAATAGAGACCCACATAAAAACAGGCTGGAACACTGATGGTGAGCTTTTTGCAAACACCCTGGTGCTGAATGAGATAGAAAATGTACAGCATGTTATCATCTAAAAAAGGCTTGTGCCCTTTTTATAAGGCTGCTTCATCCACTGAGGAAACCAGTCAAAAAGATCAAAGGCTGAGCTGGTTTAGTTCTCCCGAAGAATCTGAAGCTGAATGAAAAATAGAAGCAACCATAGAGTGTCAAACAACATAGAGGATCTCAACTAAAATATTCTGTTTTCTCCCTGATCACTAGTGTATTAGCTGAGCAGAGATAAAAGAAAAATCATTATAATCTTCCTAATGCTAGCCATGAATTAGAGACACATGGACTGCAAAGCAGGAGATTTCTTCTTAGTCTGAGGTTTGTATTTACAAGTGAAGGGAACAGAGGTTTTTCTAAAATCAGGGATCAGATTTCCCAAGCAGAGTAGATGACAAATTATCAAAGGATGAGGAGATAATGTTGGCAATGGCATATAGCACTGGGGATTGAGATAAATGCAGTGATGCTCTGTCTGATACTGGAACAAATCTGAAAGATATACAGAAAAGGAGGAAAATGTTAAACCTATAGTTTGTCTAATCACTTCCAACTTTGGTTGGTCCCAGGGTTCCTACAATTGTGTTCATCTCCCTCACTCCCCAGCACACATGCATGAATTCCCACCTTTCCAGGGTTAGAGGAGGGTGCAGATGTATTTATTCCAAGGACCTTCAACAGCTTCACAGCAGTAAATGATCATTTCATGAGAAATACTTTGTAATATCTCATTAGTGAAATTATTCTCCTGCACATGAAACTAGGTTTTTGCTCTTGAGGCTGTTTTTGAGCTTGACTATTGCAATTGGCAACACAGACCCCTTCTGAGGAGTACTCACGTTTATTATCTGGCACTAAACATTCCAAAAGTGAATGTGAAAGCTGGCGTGATGATCATTGTCATGACATCAAGGAGACATATTGGTCTTCAGATCCTTTACAGTGTGAATGAAAGTGTCAATCCCTCAGGAGAAGAGAAACCTTCCATTTTTGTGAAATGACCACCAAAAAGATTTTTGCTCGTCAGGTTAATGTTTTTTCTCTAATTTGTTAATGTATAAAGAACCATTGTTCAGGTGGCAGTCCCCAAAAGCAAGAATGTTTCCTTCTCTCTCTCCTACATTATTTTTGCACCTCAATATTCCATTATAATGCTGATTTGATCTGCTACATAGCTCCTGAGCAAACTGATGCAGCATAATCTATATTGATGTCCAAGGAAGTGGAGAGCTCTGTTCCAAATGAAACACAGGGTTTGGGTCAGATCAGCAGTAATGTATTGTAGTGTGAGCTGTGTACTGACTAGGCCAAGCTTGTGATTGCTGCAAATTTCATGGATGAAAGGATGGTGACCAACACAACCTGTTGTTCCCATCAGACAGAAGAGCCTGAAAAATATAGGGTGGCCTCAAACAAAATTACAATTAATTGTTTCAGATTTTTTAGATGTTGTTATTATCTTGGCCTCAGCAATTCAAGTGTATGCGTAGTGGGGAGCACAGAGAAGTAGGGGAGTACTTGAATTCTTCTCTCACAGATATTAATGAAAAAAAGAAAAGCTCACAAGATTCAGATTTTCTGTATCACAATTATCCAAAAGAGCACCTACTTCTTTTTCAGAAAGATTGTTTAACAAATATAATAGTTGACTTGTATTCTAGGAAAAAAAAAAAAAAAAAAAGAAACAAGAAAAAAGAAAAGCAATGCTGTTATCAATCTTGCATTTGGTTTTTTTTCTTCCTAATATTTTTGTGTTCATTGTACTCTCTATATTTTTTTTCTAGAAATGCTAGAGTACAGACTGGTAGAAATTTTGTGTCACAGTGGAAAGACATAATATAAATTAACTTGATATTTTCACAAAATAACACATATCTATCAATGAAAATTAGTTTTTATTGCAAAATTTAATAAAGAAAAGCATTTCATTTACAGTAATAATTGTATGGATTTTATCTGGTAACAAGGTTTATTCTTTTCTTTGCTTTTGCTGTTTAATAAAGTTAAACCAACAGAAATATTTTATGTGTTTGTATAGATTTTGAAAGGTCCTTGATTTTTAAAAAGATAAGGAAAAAAAGCTTTTAAATGTGTTAGTTATAAAAATGTTTTTTAATAATCTCTTGTTATTTCATTAAAACTCACTATCACTTTTTTAATAATAGTAAAAATGAAATATACTCATAGTCTATACTGGATTGAACAGAATATTTTATTTAAATTCGAATTTCCCTTTAGATTTCCCAAAAATGTGGATGAATAAACACTTAATTTGAAATACCCCAACTCATTGAATGAACTAGATTTATTTTTTTTTAATGTCATCTTCCTATATGTCATCTCTGCTCCACCAAGGTTTAAGGGAATCTCATTGTGAATATAGACTAAAATCTTGTATGCTTGTTCTTAGTAATAAAGGCATCAAGATTAATGTAACTATCATTTAACTAATGTTATGGGACCCTTGTCCTTTGCTGGTATAGCTACATTGGGATTTATGGAATATTTGTACTTGGATCATGAGGAGAATAAAGAGGTTTTTTGGCAATATCTATAAAAGATGTTGTGTTTTGATACGGACTGAGAGGGAATTTCTATTCTTTATCAATTGTGATTACTGTCCATGTTTTGTAAACCTTGTTTTGAATTCAAGATTTGTTAAAAATTTAACACTTATCAGAACATTTTAGGAATGATGCAGTGAGCAGCACCCAACAGTGTGCTAATGTAGAGAATGAGAAAATACACAAAAACCAGTTTCTAATGGAAGGTCCATGGCAGGTAGTTGAAACCAGGTGATCTTTAAGGTTCTTTCCAACCCAAACCATTCCAGGATTCCATGATTAAGTGGCTGAAACACTGAGAGAAACAGGTCTTATTCTCCATTGAGGACAGAGGAAACTGGGTCATGACTCCAGTCGCTGAACAAGACTCTTTAGAGTCTCCCCCTTTTTATCAAACTTTTAATGTTTCAAGTGGTTACTAAGTTGTTCGAGGAAACTAAATTACAGAGTAGTCACAACTCAATGGTGCAGACTTCGTATTTCAACACTAAGCTAAACACAACTACAAGATAAGAAAATAGGTCAAACATTTCAAAAGATCAATCACTCTGGGTGATCCTTCTTTCTCCTTTTTCTTTCTAAGACTTTCTAGCTAATGCCAATGTATTGCAAATGTCTTTAAATGAAAGTGATTTCATATCAATGTACACTTCACCTATTAACACTCTGAGCTAAATAAACAGACAACTGATGCTATGATTTACCTACACTTTTAGTGAACTTCATATTTGCCTAATCTCCTTACCATTACATATTTTCTCTAGTAAAAAGCCTTGCATGTTTCAAGCTGCCCAAAAAATAGGTAGGCACAAAATCATCTTTATCTGGAAATCCCAAGCTACTGATTGTGGCATTTCATAAATAATCCTCTTTAGAATTTGCAAAAAAAAAAAAAAAGGCATTTTACTCAAATACAATAAGGACAGTCAAAATTGTCAAGGGCAGAATGGCTTCCCAGGGAAATACATAACCTCTACTTGGTTCTGTGTTGTAAATTTGCTAGGTCTGCGTAAAAAGAATCTGATTGCATTCATATTGGAGGGGTTGGAAAAAAGTTGGTTACCACTGCAAGGACTAGAACTGCGACAGTTCCAGGCTCTTAGTCTGGGAACAATAAATTAAAATTAAAAGCATAGAAGAACTTGAACTGGAGCAAAATTTTTCCTCAGACTTGACCAAATATTTATTTTTAGGGTATGTCTCCTGTATCAAATCCTATAAGACAGACAAGTGTAAGCTTTTAGGCAGGTTCATTGTGCTCTGACAATATCTGACAACTGGGATCCCCAATGTTCATGTGAAAATGGGGAACACTTATGAAAACCATACATAGAGCATGAACCTCTATTTCACGACAACTCTAAACATAAAGGAATTCCTTCAGTCATTTGTGGCAGATCTTTATACAACTGTTTAAGTGAGAACTGGAAACTAGGACTTTACTTTTTCATATCCTGTGTGAACTTTCTAATAAAGTTATATTTGCTTATCCTATTACTTCATGTTTTGTGGGGGTTTGTTTGGTTGTGGGGAGGTGGCTGTCTGTGTATGTGTTTGTGGGTATTTTTGTTTCTTTGTTTGGTTTGATTTTCGGCCTCTTTTTGGCTCAACAATAAAAAAATTAAGCCTGTCCAGAGATCTAAAATATTTTGTGATCTTTTGGAACCTGAAAATTTAGGTAGGAACTTTATTAGGCAAAAAAAAAAAAAAAAAAATACACTTCGGATGTTGCCCTCATAGAAATGTGGAACATAAACACACACAAAAAAAAAATAGCACAGAGTATAAACTACTCTAAGCACCCCCTGTAGGTTAACAATGAAAGTTCTCACCTTTTAAAATAATAGCAATGCCAGTTGTGGAGTGTGAAGAGTGCTTTGAATTACAATGAATTGCTGGATGCATTAGCCACAATATCAAATGCAGTCAAATTAAAATGTTCCCTTCTGACATTTTCAATTAAACCCCATCAAGCTTCCAAACAATCTAGAAAAACTAAATAGACTGTGTGAGCTGATGGAAAAGGCAGCCTGATATATTCTCCTTCAAAAAATTAGATTAAGCATCAATGTTGTTACAAAAAATCTGTACCAGAACATTAAACAATTAAGAACTGTTGTAACAATACTGACCAGTGGCCCATCCACTCTTGTGTTGCACCAATTGCTTGTGACAGAGGTCAATACTGAACTCATCTGAGGAAAAGAGAAGACTTACAATTTTTAAGACCTTGTGATTTCAGGATGTTTTCCATTCAAATACCTGTAAGCTAAGTTTGATTTTGGTGTTTCTGTGATTCCCTTCACCTAGCATTGTACAATTTCTAACGTTTGTGTGGACAAAACCATTTTGAGTTTGAGAAGTGTTATAAAACATTTCTCAGAAGTGGGAAACAGGAAACTTCATCGCTGTTTCAAGGTGAGAGAAGGTTTCTGATACAGCATTGTAAAGATAACCAGCATGGTTGGAAGACTGATTTAGGGGAAATGAAATCAATATTCCCTACAATTTCTCAGTCACATCTATGATGTAGCCAAGGACTGCAAAGCAGAACTTTTGGACCTTGAGCAATGCAAGAGTTATTTCAGTAATGATCCATACAAGGAGAAGGATCTGAAGGAGAAAGTGCCAATTGCTCTAAGGTGATAGCACATCCTTGTAGGTAAAGCCCGGAAGGTGTTCCCTGGGGAAGTCTGCCATAATAAGTCAGGTCAGTAAACCTCTTTCCACATCCAGGGCTTTGGTAAATTTAGTAACTTTTTAAGTAGGACAGCCATGCAGCTTCTCTGAGCAGCCTCAGAAAGCTATGCCTGAACTGCTCTTTGAGTCACCTGACTCAAAAGCCATGTCAAAATAATCAGGGAATAGACCATGTCTCTACCACCATACATGTAGGGGAGAACTCTGAGGTTCTCTGATTCACAGAGTCTTCAGCTCTGTTCTGGAACTGTGAAAGAAAATGACACCAAGCTGAGAAAAAGAGTCTTGATTTCTAGTCCTCAGATAGAATTGGTCTAAGGCAGGCTCTTGTCCTCTTAGCTCCCAGGATGTTCCAATTTCCTTAGTGCAAGCAATAAGGAAAGTCAGGTCTTCATCTTTAGGTGCTGATTTTGAGTCTATAACGTGTAAATAACCCAGGAACAGCAAGAGAAATAATACAGATTTTATTTACAAAGGTTCTACTTTTAGAAGTCTTGGTAAAGATTCAGCTTCTCTGCTTTACATTTACAGCTTTATCTGCCCTGAAATAAAGCCAGAGAACTCACAAATGCATGCAAGATGTTTACATGTCTAGTTTTCGTGTGGTTTACTCAATCCCACCTCATCTCTGTGCTATTTCTTTCTGAATTCATACAGTCTGATCATAGTAATAAAATCTCAGATGAATTTTAGATCAGGTAAAAGGTAAAGATTTATCTCATCTACATCAATTCTAAATTAATCTGGAATATAAAAATGAGTCCATAACACCCTTCTCCAAAGTCCCCAAAGGCTTAAAAAGAAAAAGAAAGAAAGAAAGAAAGAAAGAAAGAAAGAAAGAAAGAAAGAAAGAAAGAAAGAAAGAAAGAAAGA
>VZUI01084871.1:0-27048 GCA_013401135.1 Cettia cetti | reverse complement strand
ATAGATAGATAGATAGATAGATAGATAGATAGATAGATAGATAGATAGATAGATAGATAGATAGATAGATAGATAGATCGATCCTATCTTCCACGTGGTAATTAGCCTTCTCCAAACCAAAGCCTGCTGCCATTTAAGGAGGTAATGTCTCTTCTCCCCCAGATTTACCAGGAATGCAGTTGATGAGGTGCCCAACTCCCATGTGATAACCTAGTTTTCCCCAGGTGATGGGTGCTGTCCTTGGGGCAAGCCCTCCAGACTTTTTAAATTGCCTCTGCAACATGAAAGGACAAACCTAGGTTCTGTAAGACACCTTCATCTTCCCTCAAGAGCATGTGCTTACAAAAAGCTTTGCACATAGACAAGCACGCACATTTGTTTCAAAGATCTAGAGAAGAAAATGGATCAAACAGAAAATACCCAAAACAAATCCCAGATACTGCTACACACCTGCAGCCCTGAGACACAATTTATTACATTTGGAGCAGCTGTGCATGTTGAACCTTCTTTTATTGCTTTGGGGACTTGCATCACAGCTACCTTCAGTTTGACAAACATTTCCTCATCCAGCACAACAAAACAAAGCTGGCTCCCAAGGAACAGGACAGAGATTTCACATTTATCTGTGTGTCTGTGTGCGTATAAAAACTGTAACACATTTCCATATGATACAAGCTGACTTTTCCTTATCAATGCAAATAGCCCTGCCACTCCCTGAGGCTACATGATGATAGGAGCTGTGGATGTGAGGAGTCTCACAGACCCCCTTGACACACAGGTAAATGTACTTCACTACTGCAAACCCCAGGCATTTTCTATGTTAATTCTTGAGCCTCTGCTTTGACCTGGCTCTGGTGTGCCAGGGCCATTGAAAATTAGCCCACTCCACCATCTGCTGCTGATGTGCCCAACAGGCCCCTTTCATAAAAGGGTGATCTTGTTGCAGATATGGGGGATCAATTTGCACCTCAAAGCAGAGCAGGTTAAAAATCTTCTGCCTCGAAAACCATAGAAATAAAATGATGTTACACACATCCCCCGTATTAAAAGTTACAAGAAATGATAAAAAAATTCCCCTTTAGGACAAGGGGAAATGGCCTCAAGGTACGCCAGGGGAAGTTCAGGTTAGATATTAGAAAAAATTTCTCCACTGAAAGAATTGTCAAGCACTGGAACAAGCTCCCCCGGGAAGCTGTGGAGTCACCATCCCTGAAAATGTTAAAAAAGGAGGAGACACAGCATTTCATTACGTGACTTGGGCGTGGTGGCATTTGTTTGAAGGTTGGCCTTGATGATCTTGGAGGATTTTTCCAATTTTAATGATTTTATGATTCTAAAACAACTTTGCTTTCTTTGCAATGGTTAATACACCCCACACAAGCACTCTCACATAATTATGCAAGTTAAATAAATCAGAGGTGCTTCCAAGCCTTGACAAAGCCCAGAAGCCTACGAGCCCCAAGCAGCCTTAGAGGCAGCATTCTCAATTTTGCACAGTTGCAGGGAGCTCTGTATAAATCCCCTCACTGTTCTGCTGCAGGTGCATGGATTGGAGTTATCTCTGGTATCTGGCTCTGGCCTTGAGACCACTCACCCAACTGCATGTCATGACACACTTTTCCCACTCCAGGGAGGCTGAGCTTCTCCAGAGGCCCTTGGAAGCAGCATCTTACAGCCTTGCTCAGATTATTCCTCAGTGCCTGCTTCTGAATTGCTGACACTGCAGGGAAAAGGCAGAAATCAAACTGTCCCTCTGTGCAGCACAGCTGGACTGTGCTCCAGAAGGGCTGCCCCTCACTTTGGGCATCTCTGCACCCAATGAATCCACACCAAAGGGCCAGGCAGGGCCTAAACTGACTGTACTTTTCAGTCAAATTGTACATTTGGGTTTTTCTGTAGTCCTGAATTTTCACCCCAACCCCCCCTTCCAGTAAATCATGCAATGCAAGAGTCAGAAGCTTAGAGATGACAGCTGCTCTCAAATCACCTGGGGTCATGCACATCCCCATGCTCCAGATGAGAGCAGTGACCAGAAGCAGACTTTATTTCCAAAATCTCACGTGACTACAGGCCACTGCACCAACAGTCACAAGCCATCTCATATGGTCTAAAAGCAATTTCCCTTTTTTCCATTGCTTTTAACAGGTTTGAGGGGTTTGTTTGTTTGTTTTTAAACTAGTAATTTGCTATCTATTTTCCATTCTGATTTGTCTTTCACAGGTTTGTCTTTGCTTATGGAAACAACGTTTCATTTGTCCTTTTTATGAAGTTTAAGATTCAAATTTGTCATATTTTTAATCAACTGCCTGTATTAATTTCCTCTGCAATTAAGACTAAGTTTACTTGTATCTCAAGCTGTATTCCCACTTGCTGAATAAGCCTCAAACACACTCATTGCCTCATGATGGATTATTTTCATTAGAAAAACTAATTTTGAAGGATATTTCTTCTCTGGATGTTTTCCATCTCTTTTGGAGCTTTACCTTCTGCACTGGCTTCGCCAGGACTCCGTGCTTGTTCCTCACCAACCCAGCTCTCTGCAAGAGCACACAGGAGTGCTTGGAGTATCTTCCTATCAACAAATGTTGAGGTGAGCGAAATGTACTGGTTTATCTGGTTTTGCTGCTGAATCTCTAGCTGCAATGTAAACTGGTTTAGAAGGTTAATAAAACATTAAAGGCCAAACAAATGAAAGTATTTAAATCCAGAGTTATGCAAAGACATTCTTTACTTTCAAGAGTGCCTACTGCACGCCACCAGCTTTCCAAAGCTCTGATGAGAGCCTGCCTAAAAAGAGGCCCTAAACATGGGCAGGCTCACAGTGCAGTTTTCAAGCCCAACATTTTTAGTCATTGTAAGAGCCACCCAGCAGTGGCCATGCAGACATTCATGTGGTGCTCAGCAGCTTTTGAAGAAGATCAACAAATAAATTTTACTCCCTTATTTGTATTAATTACCCAGGGAATTCTGAAAAAACATGTACACAGCACAGCTTTCTCTGGCAAACAGCAGATGCTAGAACGGCCTTTATGAGTAAGTCCAAGAGTTTGCTCACAAAATTCCTAGAGAAAAAAAAACAAGCAAATCACAGCCACCACTCCAAGGGACTGCCTTTGGAAAGAGAGATGGAAATAAAGTGGGGCAAGGGGAAGAAGTTCCTTGCATTGTCTGATGTTTGGTGGTCATGGTGTAACCAGCCAGACAATTCCCATGAGAAAAGTCTACAAAGAAACAGAGGCCAACCCTATATTTAAAAATTTCCTAAAGTATGGTTGCTACATTTAGCCTAGACAATACATGAACCCAACAGCAATTTGTACAATTAAAACTCACAAGGACATCCCAATGTGATGCTGTTTAAATCATCAAGCTTCCAGTGGGTAAATAGCCAAACACTTTTTGGAAACTGTAGTCTTCTCTTCAGACTAACAACCACAGATTCAAGATCCCCCATTCTTTGATCATTTTTTAAAATTCCTAACTGTCTGCTTCTCCTAAACCCCTAAGTAAATGCTGCCTTTTGATGAGCCCATATGGATGAAACAGCAACATCCTTTGCCGATGAGTGATGTACTTTTTCAATACAAGGGCAGAAAAGAATGGACAAAAGCAATTTCTGGGCCTTCAGCTAAGACATAGAAGTAATTTCAGATGACAAGCATGAATATGGTAAACTTCACCATCTTCTGTTTAATTAAGTTTATCAAAATCACCATCATTTTGTACATCTTGAAGAACTGGGTACAAGTGTTTCTGGTATGAAAAGTCAACGTACCAGAAATCAAAAATTGCTTATATTAAATTACATCTGTGGGTCCAAACTCTGCTTCCATGGTTTTTCTATACTTCATTTTCCCCACTTACAACTCAGCTTCATTTTTATCCATTATCATATTGCTACAATGAAAGTATCAACTTTCCCATTAACCACAAGTAAATACATTTACATTCAAAACATTGAATCCAAGACAGAAATCACTTCAGCCCTGCCAGCCTGGTAGAGTCACTCAGTCTCAGCAACAAAAGGTTTCAATCAGATAGCCAAAACTTCTGTCCATCAGATTTAGATTTGTCCTGAAATGCAAGACAGACTTTCCTCCTTCCCCCCTTTGCAGAGCCAAAACGCACAGAAACCAAGAAAATTAAAACCTGCTGCATTAGTCTGCAACATGCTACAAAATGTAATAAAAAGCCAAACGTCTCTCTGCCCTCCCCCCTCATCTAGTTGAATTATTATTTCAAACAGTCAAGTAAGTTGCAGCTCTGCCTACATCTCCAAAAACGAAACAATTATGCCACAATAGGGGTATTTTGTTCACTCAGAAAAAAAAAAAATCATCTAATGAAAAACTATGTTGGTGGTTGAATCCGTTTCCTTTAGGAGGAGCTGGCTGTAATCTCAGTGGGACTTGTGGTTTCAGCTATTCATACTGTTCATAGCAGTTTCTGTTTTTTCTCAAAGCAACGTAACCCAGCAACACAGAGAAAAGCTGTGATTAACTTCTGAGATACAAGATGTCACGGCAGTGCAAGTTGCCTCTTCACTAGGAGAATCATAAATCTCTGCTGCTCTGTTTTGCACAGACATCTCACACCTCAGACAGAGTGGTACCCAAAGACAGAAATCACTGAAATTTTCTTTTTTGCCCAACAAGTTGACTGTGGACTCGTGACTCTCAAACCTGGTTTCATCCTTCAGAGCTACAAGAAGCTGCATCTCTCAGGGCCTGATCGATACCTTCAGTTCCTTGCCAACCACAGCAGAGCTTTAAAATTAACAAGCATTATATTAGCTGACTTTACCTAAGGAATAGCCATCAATTATCCCCACACACAGATGACATTTCCTTTTATTTGTATGCAAATGGCCATATGTGGTGGAATGAAACTGGAAGTGAACATCTGGGCATCATAATCTTACATAAATTATATGTTTTTTAAAAAAATGTATTAAAATGCTTGTGTCAATCTCAATAAATAAATTTACAGAAATCTAAAACACTACAACCAAGCAACCAAGCAATTAAAAAAGCTAAGGGGAATAATCAGAATGATGTTAAGGGAAAAAAAAAATGAAACACTTTCCTTTATCTCTTGTACGAGGCACCTAGGCTTGCCCTGATCTCTGAAGTACAACAGCTACACAGTAAGATATCCAGGCTCTGTTATTCGAGATACAGAATAATTCATAATTAATTGGCTTAAAAATAATTAAGACCCATCTGGCTGTCCCACCAACGCAAAGATCTTGGAAGAAACTCAGCTCACACTGGCCAGCACACCTCCCTCTGCTGTCCAAACCTTTGAGACAAGCACCAGCCTTCCCCTGCCCAAGCACTTTCCTAATGAGCACACTGATGCAGTCCCTTCTGTGTGCTCTGGGAGATGTTATTTCTTTTTTTTTAATGACAGGTTCTGTTATCTCCTGTGTGTATTAAAACTGGCCTTTCAGCTCTTCCATTAATACCAGATACTGAAGCCAGAGGTGAACTCTAAGTGACTCTCTCACTTTCAGATTAGGGCATCTCCCTGACAGGCCTCTGACACTGCCTCTTTTCATGTCTCAGGACTGCAGCAAGAGGGGAAAAAATTGCTCAGAACTCAGGGTTTCCAAGCTGCTCTCCAGCAGCAGTTATTTATTACTGCTCTGCCCCACAATGTCACCCAGGTGCTGCAGAGGAAAGAGGAGGCCATTCCCTGCTATCCAGAGTTACTAAATATTTTGAGAAAAAACTGGTGAAGGATAAGCAGATGAGCACAAGAGGAAAGCATGACTTTTATGTTTTGTAAAGCTTTTTTGTTCTGCAAAGTTGACCAAGTAGTTAAAAAAAAAAGTCAGATCAGAAGACAAGAATAAACTGAATAAATTTATCAGAGCCAAAGTAGCATTGAAGAAAATTCACTACTGCCACAAACTAAATACACTGCTTGCCTGTTGCACATGAACAAAAAAATCCAAACTCCAACCAGGCATGTCCAAAGCCACACAGGAACGAGGTGTCTTTATTCCCCTGTGCTCCTCTCTGGGAAGAAATCCTTCAGGAGCCAGATATCAGCTCCTAATGACTACTTTTATTACTCACAGGTCCCACAACGAAACAGGGGGTGGCTGAGGTTACCACGCTGTGGTAATAATCAAATTCAAGGGGATTATAATCATTGTAAGCTAATCAGGGTAGAATTATATATTTTTAATTAGCAGCTGCTGTGTGGTTAAGGCACTAGAATCCCCAGCTGTTTGCTGCTAAGTGCAACCAACAGAATCTTACTTGAAGTGCAAAATACATACTTCTACATGGAAAATATATTAAGGAAATGAAAAATCGCCCTTAAAAATTCTATATATTGTAAAGCCTCATTTATAGATCATCCTTTTTGCTTTCAGCATTGGAAAGTGTTTTTTTCTTTGAAGCCTGTGTATTTAATCTTATATTGAACATAGGCCAAATACAAAAATATACAATACATTGTGTATATTGTTATTTCAAACCACGTAGTAGTTACTCGTAAATCCACCAGCATTTGGTATAAACACATAGTGTTTGTCTACTTATTTTAAGTCTAGAAAAGGACATATTTATGGGGAGCCCTAAGAGGTATTCACTGCATGAATAATGGGGACTGAATAAAACTTGCCATTTGGATTTTCACATAACAACAGACTTTAATCCAAGTAAAGAAACAGATCTCCTCAGTTTCTGTAACCACCCCTCCACACACTGTTGCATTTTTAAATTATTTTTCAGCCACATTTTAACTGAGAACCTTTCTATGTTATCACAGCGAGACTTCAACCAATCCCCAGAGATCTTGCTTTGTTTAAAAATAAAGCAAAGCCAACAGCCAGTTCAACTGAAAACGAAATGGTTTTGTTAAAGCTGCTCAGGTATAAAAAGGCTGATCAGAGCCTGCAGATGCTTGGCAGAAGTCTACAACAAAAACCCCAAACAGCAAAGCAGCTGATCTTGTCTTCAAACACGTTCTTCAGCCTCCTTCTCCACAACCCAGCAGATCTGTGACATTTTGGCCAAACCCAAGGCAGCAGCAGAACAGCCCCTGAGCACAGCCAGGCCCCTCATTCCAGAATCCTCAGTAAGTATTTGAGGATATGCCTTAATGAGAGCCCTGGAGAGGGCTAAGCATCTCCCTTCAAAGCCCCAGAGGACAGGGCTCTGTCCAGGGGAGCAGCAGCCAGGCTGCCTGGGTGATGAGAACTCTCCAAGCCAAGGCAGCCCAGTTTTGGATGCTGTTTCTGGGTCCTGCACTGTCAGTGCTGCTCTGTCTGCCCCAGGCTCCCCCTGCAAAATAACAGTGACCCTTCCCCACCTCCACAGCGAGCATTTGTGCCTGTTCCATCACCACTCTCATGGCAGACCAGGTATGGATTCTACTGCTGGAGAAGACAAATGACCTTAGAGTCATAGTTTGGATAAAATTGTTTCTTATGAAATGGATGAAATACAACCAAGACTGCATACCAGCTCTTCACAGAAACTGCTGTTTCTAAGACTTTTCAAGCTCTAGGCAGTCCTGAATAACATCCTCTGCCATGTCTGAGGGCTTTGATTAACGGGTCAGCAAACGAAGACTCAGAAAACCCAACCAGCATTACTTGACTTAAATACCCTTCTGTTGACTCAGACTAACACAGTCAGCCATGACAAAAAAAAGCCTCCCTGAAATGCCAGGAGCTCTTGGGTAAATCATGTGGTCTTGCAGGTGGGTGCTGCTGCCAAGACTGTCTCCTCCAGGACACCCAAAACCCTGTGAGGGTTACTGACAGCTTCAGACCAAGGTGATCAGTGATGGGAGCTGTACAGCACTTAAATTCTTGTCTTTCCACTCTAAAACACAACACACCCTCAGAGCAAGGGCAAAATATATTTGAGGGAGAAAGAGGCCTAAAAAGACAGCTGTTACACCCCAAATATTAGCATCACAAACACGGCACTTCCAAGTCACAAGGACAGAGTCACTGAAGACACGGCCTCTGACAAGAGGTGCACGAGGAAATCAAAGACTTTCACAGAACTGTGGCACTGAACTGTGCCCAGGCAGGCAAATAATAGACTAAATTAATTGCCTGTGGCGTGACACTGCTGGAAAATCCTGGAGGTTTTGACTGCTTTGCAGCATCGTCCTTTCAACTCCACCCCATGCTGGGGCTTTAATCTGCAGGGCTGTAATGGCACTATCAGCAGTGTTAGAGGCAAGCCTAAAAATAAACGAGGTACAAGAAAAATGCAAAGCTCCTCCTCCCCACAAGGTCTGGAGGGAATTTCCTGACTCAGTCAGACTGCTGGATCTCTTGTTTACTTGTTACTAAGTATGAATTTTCACAGCAGTGTGTGTGGTTTTCACTGAAGTTTATAAGTTAAAATCAACAGGGCAATAATGTTGTAAGGAAACTAAACATCACTGACCCTCCTGAGGAACAGGATCCATGCTGCTTCCCTGTCCATGCTGCACATGGTATTTCCAAGGAAAATACAGCATTTCTAGGTCAAATATGAAAGTGCTGGGGGCAAAGACAGTCCCTTGGATGTATGGGTGAAGGACACCAGCTCCCACTGTAACCTGCATCCTACTCAATCCATTGGATCAGTTTACCCCCAGATAACGAAGCTGTCGTGCAACATTCAGACGAGCTGAAGGGTTCACCCCTCTGCAAAGCTCTTCTCCAAAGGTCCTCTCCAGTGCCACCAGGCATCTGGGGAAGGAGAGGTCAGCTCTCCTCCCCGTGGCACCCAGGGAGGACACAGCCATGGAGCAGCAGCAGACACGAGTGATTTCAGAGCTACACAAGAAACTGGCACCAAGATTTGTTTATGCAGAGCTAAAAATTAAGTTTGACTTTAAAATAGCGCAGCCAGCAGTGACAGCTCAGAGGGTCACATTCTTCCTCCATCTCTGCCTCCTCCCTGTCTTTGCCCAGCAGCTTTCCCAGACTGGCCTGCAAGCATGGCAGGATTTCCCCACAAGAGTGGCAGGCAAAAAATCTGTGGCAGGGAAGCAGCAGCAACATCCTTATGAAGGTATGCTCAGCACTTCCTACAGCACTGGAGACTTTTGTCCCAACATCAACACTGCTGCCAAGACCATTCCTGTCTGTAGCAGCCTGGCACACCAGATACTACGGTATTTCATGAAAATTTTAGGAGGTGCCTGCAGGTTCACAGTGCTCAGAGGCTCACTTTCCCACTTCACTCTCCACAGAGCTTTCCTTCACCACCTCCCCTATCCCAGGAGCACACAGCAGAGGAAAATATAAGATTTCAAGCCTTGCAAACCTCCAGCCTAAACCAACATCCTGTAAAACTACGAGTTAAAGGCAGGAACACTTCACTTCCAAACCACAAAGGCTGTAATGAGTGTGGTTTAATTGGCTGGTACAAGAGCTGCACAGCCAGAATCAGCAGCTGGCAATGAAATCAGCCCTTCTGCACAGCAGATTGCTAAACTTTTGCCCTTGTCTGCAACGTGGTGTGTCACAGAAGTAATTCAGTAGCCATAAAAAGAATTACAAAAGTACCTAAGAAAAATAAAGTGTTAGCCCAGAACTGGCAATAGACTAAGTTTTTTCCCCAAAAGTTTCTAGTTGTAGACTCTCATGGGGATGAATTTCTACTATGTGCATGTATATAACATCCTCCATAAGAAACCTGTATATTTTAGGTGTCACTTAAAATCTGGCCCTTTAGAGATACTGATTTTGAAGAGGCTCAGTACATATTTAAAAATCTCATTATTAGAATTAGTAATTAGATCCTTTTAAAAATCAGTCCCAAGTGACACAAATCTCTAACAAGTGATGATGGCACATTTCCTTGCTTCATTTATTTAATACATCACTCAGCTATTCACACATGTCCAACTTCTCCCTTAGAGGTTTACAAAGCACACAGCAAGTTAGTTTGCATCTAACTTCAGAATAGCCAGATCAGTAAGGAACAGGGTTTTACAGCAAAGCCTTCCTTTCATCTGGGGCAAAAAGCTTTCAATCTTATAAAGCCTATGTAGTAAACTTTCAAGCCAAGGTATTTCACTGAGGTAGCTGGGGCTCATTGCTATCCTATCCCCTTGATGGAGTTAATGGAAGTTTTATAGTTTACACTTTACTTAAACCTTGTTCTCAAACAGAGAAATGCACATTAGGCAGGGTAAAAAAAATATATAAAAAGTAGTGACACAACCCAAAATCCACATCAACAAGAGCCTGAAGTGATTTGTGCAAACATTTTAATTCAAAAAGCAAGGCTAACCTAAATAAAAGGAGTACATATGAGAAGAGCAACAGAGATTCATCCTGCAAGCAGCTGAGGAATTGCTGTTATCAGCCTCCTCCTGCTGTGAGATCCCGGGTGCTCACACCAGACAGCTTCTGTCTTGGCCAAGGCAAGGCTGAGGCCAGAAGCTGGCACTGCCTTTAAGAGTGCAGCACTCAAGATGAAATGCAGAGCAGGTTTAAACCCCTCAGCTAGTTCAGCTGCACACCACAGGCGTACAGTCCATGCCTTTCTGCTTTTACCTGCACAACTTTATTTTAAATTGGGTCCTGTCCCCAGGGCTCCATATTAAAGGAGTTGCTCATACAACGAATCAGGAGTCAGAAGCTTTGGACTTGTCAGGACAAATCCCACCAAATGTAAATTGGTGTAATGTACAGATTTATGCTGGCTTACATGGCACTAGAAAGGGAAAGGCAGTAATTCAAACTGCTGCACAGGCTCCCGACAACAGTGATGATAAGCATTGCTTTTCTAAGGCTGAAAGAAGGTTCTGGGAAAGGAAGATAAATCACAACATGTCATCTTTGAAGGGGAGAAACGCAGGAGCTAAGCCCCAGTGGCTTCACAGACACCCATCTCTTCCCAGTAAAACAGGCTTTGGTGTTATTCAGTACATAAGTTTTGCAACAGTTTTCATTCTAGTTAAAATTGCATGAGGATTCATTAATTTTAATGCTGTGTGATTTGCCCTGTCCATACCTAGGAATGCACCAAACCCTGGAAGCCTTTGCCTGTTGGCAGAGGGATGAGTCCTGCTCACTCAGCCCTGCTCCAGAAGTGCAGCAGCACATTCACTGACTTTGGTGCTTTCAGACCTGACCTTGCCAACCTCCAGCAGCTGCCCAGGACCACGTCCCCAGCCAGGCACCCTAGTGTCACCCTCTGAAAGCCACCACCCCATCAGGGACAGCAAACAAAGTGGGACAGGGCCCCTGCCAAACACTGAGGCTGAGGCAGAGCCTGTCCCATGTCTTGGCCTGTGCAATTCACACAGAACGTGGGTCTGCACTCTCTAAAAATCAAACACTTCCTCAAAGAGAAAAACTTGCTGGTATGTCAATTACAACAAACACTGCTGATCAGGAAACTGAACCTGAGAGCCCAACTTGCATTTTAAAAGCACTTACTCCTGTATTTTGGTGCTTTCTCTTGGCCTGAGATACTAAATCAAGTACATTGAGCTATTTTTTTTCCAGGCAACAAAGGGCTTTATCAGCACACCTCTGGTGGAATATTAACTCCAGTGTTTGGCTGGGAAGAGGCTGCATTTAATCTGGATTGCAACTGGAGAGCAGGAAAGAAAAAGGTCAGGGCAAACATGGCACCACTATTAAAGAAATGGGTTAATTATCAACCATGGGTATGAAACCCTGGAAACACGGCAGCAGCCCAGCCTGGCTGCTGGACGAGCAGAAAGCAATCCAGACTGGTTGCAAGAGGAAAGGGATTAAAGCTCTCACGTTGTTACATAACTAAAGAAGCTCTTTCTGAATCAGATATCTGTATCTGCAGGGTATTTGGGGTGCAATGGTTTTATTAGCCAGAGACACCACAAGCAGCAAAGAAGCTTAATGCCCATTAAAAAAATATTTTAAGCCTGGTATCAGGGAACTCTGCAGGGTTCAGAAATGGATCAGACATTTCTTCACGTAACAAGAAGAGCTGAAGGCAGCATCTGATATTCCACAAAAGGCAGCAAACACTATAAAGAAGGTACATAAAGCCTCCAGCTTCCAGGCATAAACTGCCCTCTGCCTACAAGAGACCAGGACACTTTACCAGGAACGGGTTATTCATCCCAGCAGGCGCCTGTTCCTAAACCAATCTTCTAAAACAGATTATATCAACCAGTAAATCAGGAAAGCGACTGAGAGGACAGCTCACCTGAGTCGGCTGTGACACATCCTACACCAAACAGCATCGAGCAACAAGGTAATTTCCAAAACCACTCACAAAAAGAAAAACAAAGCAGAACTCAGAAAATTTGTAACTGTTACTTTTTTAACTACCACTAGGGAGGAAAAAACAACACTGTAGCAAAATGTTAAATGGCAAATAAAGGCATAGCTACAAAAAGAAAGTTAAAATATCACATCAGCCCAAACCTGCCAAAAGTGAAGGAATCATAACAGATAAAAGAAAGTATTAGAGGAAAGGGGGTAAAAATAGAAATGCCAGAATATGACATGCCTGGGAGTTATAGAAAAAGCATCTGGATTGTCCTCAGATCCCCTCCTGACTGCTGTCTAACTCGGTAATCATCCCTCTTGAGCAACAGGGTTGTCTCAAGCAGAGCAATGGGGCAATGCCGACTTCTTTTCATCTGATGCCATTTGGGGCAAAGCACCTTCCCAGCCAGCCAGGGCACACTGCACAGAGCTGGGTGCAGCCCAGAGCCTGCCCTTCAGCCAGGAGGGGACACACACACACCACCTTCAGCTCGTGGCCCTGGGGAAGGACCAGTCTCCACCCACAGCAATGCATCAGAGCCACCAGAAAACAACTCTGCAAATTAATGCACTGGTGCAACTCACTCTAGGCAAAAGGAAGAGCACAGAAAGCCTCAGCTCAGCCTGTCAAGGCTCCAGAAATATAATTTCCACTTTATTTCTGGAGCCTGCCATTTATTGAGCACTTCTAAGGAGACCCACTTCTCTTCTGCACCCTCTGTCCTTTCACAAGCCCAAATGCAAGGCCTGGCAATGGGATACACACTACAGAGTGCTGCTCTGTGCAGGACCACCTGAGTACAATGACAACTTGAAATATTTCTTTAAAAAAGAGAGAGAGAGAAGAAACCATTTCAACTGAACAATTTTTATTTTTACAGCAGTTACAGCCAACTGCCTGGCTCAGTATCTGGGACCTGCCATGCTTTTCTTTTGCTGCAGTGACAGCTACAGAGAAGTAGTTGAAAATGTTTAAGCAAAAGATGCTTTGTCATTTTGTGAAGCATTAACACTGCTCAATGCGTTTAAAGGACTTTACAACAACTTGGCTGTGGATCCAGACTCTCCAGCTTAAATTATGGATTTTATAATGCTCTGAACATCACTTCTAAAAAGCACAGACTTGGAGTGCCTCTCCTCTGTTCACTCCATGGTCCCCAAAGTCTGAACCAGGCAGATATTTGAGTTTTCACAGCTGAGCTAAGGCAGGGGAAAATCCCATTCCATAGAAAGCTGAGGAAAACAAACCCAAGCAGCTGCATGTGAAAATTACATGAAGTCCAAAGCCACCGAGTGTGAGCCTTAGGACACAGAAACAGTCAGGCAAGTGCACAAATGCCTTCCACGTGTTCTGGGTGGAAAGAAACTGAATTTTTTAAAGTCTAACATGGAAACTGCTTTAAGCAATTTGTCATTTTCAATAGAGATTCTGCACTCAAAGAGAGATTTCGACAAGTTAAACAACTTCCTACTGGAACGGCTGCATGCAATGTTTAAACTACCTCTCACAGACTCCTTAGAAAAGGAGCATTTCTAATTTTGCCATTCAGGAACTTTGAAATGTCACTGCTGTTTGATTTGACCAGTGGAGAGGAAATGCAGAGTTGAGAGAAGGGGAAAACAATGCATTTACCATTCTGTCTTTTTTTTTTTTTAACTTGATTCCAAGGCCAGTGCTAAGAAATGCAAATATTGCATCTTTACCTCCAAGAGGAGGAAGCTTCAGCCACGTTTCCTGTAAATGTTACAACTTAAAGCTCACCTGGGTATAACAAGGAATCAATGTGCAATTCCACCTGAAGGAGAACTGAGGCTGAGAGTCCCTTTTAGCTAAACCTGAGCCAGAAACAATATTTTTATGGCAAAAAAAAGTCCTCTGAACATGATCCACTACAATATCTCTTTTACACCAGGGACTCTGAGGAGAAATAAGAACACAATAAATATTCACCACTGTTTCTGCCACCAGCTCAGACAGCTAGCAGCATTAAGCAGTGCGGCTGCTGCTGTGTCCCAGCGTTTGAAAGGTTTGTCCTTCGGAGGCCTTGATGAAGTTTTATCAGTTGGTGATGCTAATGAGAAGCCTTTCCTCAGCCAGAGCTCAGGGAGGAGCAGGTTCTCCTTGACAAAGCCCATTGGTTGCTGGAGGATGCTTGAGGTTTACAAAAATGGAGTAGCCAGAGCAGAACATCATCAAAAGTCAGGTATTTGTAAAATCTGCCTCCCTCTGCAACTAATACAGGAGAAGAGGAACACCAGTTTTAATTACAGACTGCTAAAAAAGTTCCTAACTTTTTGAAGAAAAGTTTTGAAGCTTCCTGTTAAGCACACAAACAGGGCCTGGAGGGCAGGAGGTGCTGCAGGCAGCAGAAATGCTCTTTTGTCAGAAATCCACCAACGAATTACTGCATCCAGCACATCCTGAGCCAGGCTCCAGCCAGGCAGCTGATGGAACCTTCCCTGCCAACTCAACTGCACCGTGGAGAAACGCTTGTACTCCCTGCCAGGGGCCAGATCCCATCCGGGCAGCGACCGCTCCGGCAACCACCGCACCAAGTGAGAGGAGAATACAGCAAATAAAAGCCAACTGTGAGCAGGAGTTCGGGAGCCAGGGTTCCCTTGTCCCCTCAGCATCCTCAGGGGGAGAGCAGGCAGAGCCATCACAGCAAGGTGCAGTGCCAACCCAGCCCTTGGTCTCGGGACCCAGGGCAGCTCAAAGCACCACAGTTGCCGGGAGCACACAGATGACCAGGCTGGGTTACACATCAGCTGCACTAAATCAATTGGAAATAGGTTTTGGTTAATCCACTGCAGCCTTTTAACGTTGGGATTGTGACAACTTGCCCGGCTTTTTAGGCAAACAGCAATTTCCACACTGGTTTAGGCAAGCCTCAGTGCTGATTATAGCTTCTTTTACAGACAAGATACAAAAAAGCCCTCTGCAATGTGTTACGTTAGCACATGCTTAAATTTAAGCACTCTCATTTTTACTGGGGCTTTTCTCATGTGTAACAACTTCAGCACATCCAAATTTGCCAGTCTGCAATATGATCAAGATATCCTATCCCAGCTCAGAACTATGTAAAAAAACCCTCTTTGTATTTAGCTCCTGGAAAAACTGATATGTGGGTATTTCTAGCATCAGCTAATACAACTGGAAAATTGGCAACAGAAAACAAAAATAAATGGAAAAGTCGCCTTGGCTAGTCCCTAAGCCATCTCTTTTACAGATAAAAATTTCAGCTTTTGACATGTTTTATAAAAAAACCAAAAAACAAAACAAAACAAAACAAAAACAAAAAAAAACCCCAGCTATAGTGTATTTTATGGAAACGCTGTTGGGGCAAATCTCCACCCGAGCAGGCCAACCTGACAATGCAACAAGGGAGCTGCTCCAGCTGAAGCAATTCACCCTTTTCCCATTTTAATGAGGATCTGGGAAGCAGCAGAACCCCACAGCACAGCAAGAGAGACCCAAGATTTGCGGGTCCATGCCCTTGTCATGAACATCCCAACTGAGCCACACACTTTCTGCTTGGCTTTCTCCCCTCCACTCACCACCTGAGCTCTTCATAGCCCTCACTCTTTTGCAAACACTGAGGCAGGGACACAACTCTCTCAGGTCCATGCACTGCCTGGCACAAGAGGGCCCCAAACTTATCACACTTGACAGACTGACATCATTCATCCAGGTTTTCACCACATTTCCCATCCTCATAAAGGAATGACCTTGTGTTAAAGTGTAACTGCCACCTGCCCCTGGAATGAGGGAGCTAAATGCCATTTTATGGCCTTGAACATGCCAGAGACCTCTGTGCACGACGAAACTGGGCACGTTTCCGAGATAAAGTTTATAGGTGTACTCTGGATTTCCCTCTTGTACGCTGCAAATGACTCACAGGGGCCAGACAAAGGTCTAGGTAGCAGCTGCCCCCAGGGTTTCTCAGGAAAAGGGAATCTGGATCTTCTTCAGCAGCTGCATCACATAACCTGAAAGCCACTGAGGTCTCATGAGCAACCCATCTTTCAAAATCAACACCTTCCTGCAGATGATTTACAGGACAAGTATCACTGAAACAGTTTCACCACAGGAACACCAAAACAGTGATTTTCAATGTTTTTACAGGATCAGGGGCTGCCTGTGCATCTCGTGATGAGATAATGGGCATGGGAACTGTTCTCAGCCGTAACGGTGCTGGTTTCATACTCTTCCTCTGCAGCTTCCAAATAGTTTGCATGCCAACAGCAACTTTTAGCACTCATGGCAAAATCCGTGGCACTGGCTGTTTAGCAACCTGAGCTGCTGAAATCGTGGGATTAGTTTATATTAAAATGGAAAAATTAAGGGTGAAGGAAAGGACATTCTGAAACTTTTCACTGAAGCAGCATTTGACGATAAGGATGCTAAAGTGAAAAAGTTAAATATACATATATTCATCTATGCACACCAGTCACATATTCTCAGAGTCTCACCCAAGAATTCAAACTATTTTCATGGGTGACACAATATTTTCACAAGCTCCTTCTCTGGGACTGGGTGCAGGCTGTGTGTAGATATAAAATTTTCCCTATATGTAACCTCACCGAGCTGCCAACCCTTGGAGCAGCACAGCCCTGATCTCCTCAGTGCCCATCTGGATTTTGCCCAGAGCAGTTCCACACCTCCCACAGAAAGCCAGAGACAGACAGTGGGGGGTTTAATTGCCTTGCTCCACCTGTAGCAAACAAAGCTTCCTGCAACATGAGGGATTTATAGGCTGTAGCTTAGTCCAGACAAAAATAGCTCCACACGAAATTGGGGGAACAATCTCAGCATGCCCATATCTCTTCATTAAAAAAAAAAAAAAAAATGAAAGGAAAGCTACGGTACATGTACAAAAGTGTTTGGCAGCTCAGCTCTGCACTTGGAAACAGTTTGATTAATAAAAGCAGATGGTAGGTGATTTGACAGGGAGGACTCCACGGTGCACACAGACTACACAAAAGTTAACAAAACACTATATACCATTGCTAAGCAAGTTTGGTATTTGCACATCAAACAAATACACAGCGTTTGGTGGGGTACCAGCAGAAGACAATCTAACAGCAACAAAGCAAGACATCCCCTCCCAATAAGTAAACAACTTACTGATTTTATTCAGAAACAACAGATTCTGTGATCCTCGGAGTCCCTGCTGAGCAGCCAGCAGAACCTCGGGACTTGCTCATGCACTCAGGCTGTTGCTGCTCCTCTAAAGCACCACCAGAGCACATTGAGAAGTTATTCTATATTAGTCACTTCATTGTTTAAGGAAAAACACATACCAGGGAAAAGAGAAGGACATGATTCTTTCTTTTACATCAGACTAATCCCTCTTTCACGCACAGGACGGGGAGAGAACAAAGCCTGGGCTGGGCCAGCGGCTGCCAAAGTCCCATCAGGTGTCCTGACTTCAGTGCTTACCCCCGGGCAGCAGCACTGCAAGAGGAGACTCAGCTTGCAGACAGCAGTTCCCCCAAATTCAGCCAAACTGCAGACTTCTCATCCCCCCAGTTCACCGGGATCAGCTCTCCCAGGGCAGTGCTCTGCCACACGTCCCCCACTGTCCCTGTGCCACACAGGGGAGCCATGCACTGTCCCAGGGCAGCAGGGTTGTTGTAGGCACCACATCCTAACAGAATATTCAATAGCAAAGCTGCATCAGAGTCACAGAATGGTTTTGGTTGGAAGGGACCTTGAAGATCATCCAATGCTGACACCCCCTGCCATGGGCAGGCACACCTTCCACTGCTCCAAGCATCATCCAGCCTGGCCTTGGGCACTTCCAGGGATCCAGGGACAGCCACAGCTTCTCTGGGCACCCTGTGCACCCTCTCAGCACCCTCACCCATCCAGTGAAGAAGTTCTTTGTATCTAGCCTAACCCTGCTCTTTTCCAGCTTGAAGTCATTCCCCCTTATCACTACACACCTTCATAAAAAGTCCCTTTCCAGCTCTCCTGTAAGGGCCAGAACAAGAGAGTGGGCTGGACTGCAGTGGGACTGGGGACTGTCAGCAGCTAGGAAGAGCCATGCTCCTGCAGAAAACACTCAGCCTGTTCTTAGAGACAGCCTCAGTACGAACAACTCCACTACTGAACAGGGAGACTCCTCCCCAACCCAAAGCTTTTGGTATCATTTATATATCACCTGCTACTCTCTCCACCTCTCCTCCAGCCATCCCTGGCTTCCCAGGCTCCAGTGAATTGCTCCAAGCCCCAGGAACCTCCACCAGTACCCCAGCCTTTTAAATTGCTAATTGGGAGTTCTAGCTGTGCCTTTGGGAAAAGAGGAAAATGGGCACGTTCCTTGCTATTTTTAAGAAAAGTCATTTTGCAGTTATCCTGCAGCCCGGGTCCTCACCTGTCCAGTTCAGCCAGTTTGGGAAGCAACTTTCCTGTCTTATTCATCAAAAAAACTCTGAGACATCTGTGTCTGTCATCAGTTTGGTCTAACACCCACTTAGTGCAGGATCTGTACCACTGGAGTAAGACAGGTAGAACATCAAAGTTGGGGTTTTTTTAAAGTACACAATATCTGCCCAGCTTTGTTTGTGTTGAGGGAGTGGCTGGATTTTAGGCAGCTTCTTTTTCAAAGGCTTTTTTTGTTAATAACTAAATGAAAAACCCAGAGTTGAGGTTTTCCTCTTAAAAAACAAGCTAGAGATTAAGGATATGAAGAAAGAAGTCAGTCTCTTCCCACTCTAATTGTACTGAGACACTGACTTGAGGGCTCCGAAATTACAGATGTGTAATCCAAGACAATGAACTCTTTACTGAAGGATTAGCAAACCATGCAAAACTGATTCCTTATTCAAATGCATTGCAATTGTAAGGGCATCTGTTCCACTTTGCAAGTCATCCCAAAGGCTTTGTTTGTTTTGATTTCCTGTTCCTTTATGAAGACAGGGCACTTTGCATTATTTTCACACCATGTAGTAAGCCTTATTGTTTAGTCTAATAAGGGACAGTTAATGAAATTCAATAAATATTTTTTAAACCCTTATTTTTCTTTTGAGTTAGAATACAAGCCCTCACAACCATAAAAATTGGAACTGTTTTTAGCCAAAAGCCAAGTACGTAAAAATGTAACCCAAAACATCAGGAACTGAAGAAAAAACTGTTTTGTTTCTCCAAGGTCTAGTAGGGGCAGTTAAAAAAAAAATCTGCAGGTTTAAATAATATTACTAACACAAAACAGTGCAGCACAAATGATGCCAGAGTCATAGCTAGGGACTAAGAGAGAGCATGATGCCATCATTCCAGCTTGTAGCAGTGGAATAGTTCTGGAAACCATTTAAAACATCACAGGAGGAAGGGTGGATGGAGTGTGTGACCTTTGGAAACTGAAGGGTGGATCTCAACAAAAATATCCCATTTACCCTGAGCCATACTGTTCCTGCAGGGCCAAGAGATGCTGGCCCACCTATTTGGTTCAGAAGGAACCAAATTATTAATTAAGGGGAAAAAAACAAACAAACAAAAAAATCCCAATCTGCCAACACACCAGCCCAATGCAAAAGCTGCCAAGCTGCTCTGGAAGCAGGCAGCCTCTTCCACAGCTCCCTCTCAGATCAGGAGATAAAGTCTGGATGATAGCCTAGGTTTACTTGGTTTCCCAACACCAGATCCCTGCAGGAAGCCCCAAACTGAAGCCATCAAAGGCACTGATTAAAGGCACTGATTCTGTGGATCTCTCTGAGCTGCCAGCTCTGAGCCCCTACCTGTCAAACCACTGCAACAGCTACGCCGAGGCAGCTGCACGAGACCAAACCCATGAACAGAGAAAACAAAACATCAAGTGCCGAGAGAGACAGAGAAAATGATGATAGTGGTGAAAATGATGTTTCTGCAGGAGCAGGTCTTGCAGGCTCAGCAGCACTGTCACTCAGCACTGGGAAGCTGCTGCTGTTTCCCCTGTCCTGCAGGAGATGCCTCCGGTGACAGGGCAACGGGAGCGGAGAACATCTTCACAGATCACGGGGGATGACCCGGCCCTGCGCCCTTGGTGCAAAAAGGTCACTTCATACTCAGCTTCTAAAAGGCAAAAATAAATCTTTTCTGCAGCTGAGCTAGAGAAAAACTCTGGAGAAATATGGACTAGGGGGATCTGCATTTTGCTGCTCCAGGAATTGGGATGTGGAGCTGGAAGGAGCTCAGACAGGATGCATCAATCTAAATACCAGCCCTCCCGGTACCACTGAGTGCTCACAGCAAGGATCCCTACCTTCAGCTAACATTTTGCCTCAAATTGTTCATAGTCCTTCTATAAATTCACAGCACTTGCTCTTACAGAACCACTACCCTGTGCTTTTCACCAAGAAATTTAAGTCACTTGCAGCACACGAAGATCAAAACCAAATGCCTTGATTTACAAGTTCCAGTCAAAGTCAGAGGAAGTGTGAAAAAAAAAACCAAACACCTGAAATAACTAGCAGGCATAGCTCGTGTCTGGAGTTAAGTAAAGGAATGCAAATAAAAAACTTGGCCAATTATTTTTAAAAACCTCAAGAGAGGTCCCAAAGATCCTGCCCTTGCCCACAGCCCAGACCCTGCTAATGCGATAGAAAAAGCCCTTGAGGCAGCAGCATCTTCTCAGCTTCCACATTACTTCAAACTGAGCCATGCTGAAGTCTAATGAGAGAGGGCTCAAATCATCAGTTCTGCACAGCCACAAAAGTGCTGCTCTGAGTATCTTTACACCTTAATGCAGCTGCCCTGGGGCAAATGTTTCCCTGTGCAGGCATACACTGCCAAAGGAGCAAGTGTGTTTCTCAGGCATCAGATCAAGAGATACAGGAACAGCCAGAAGAGATGCATGCATGATCACAGCCTGAGCTGAACCAGAAGAAAATGACAATCCTAAACCCAGGAATGCAAGGAGCCACTTGGCTTTCAAACCTGTTAAAAACCACATTCTTACATTTCTAACATGGAAGAAGAATCTTAAATCTCAAGATAGCAGGTCAATAATTCACTCATGCAGGAGTTGTAACTTGGTCTTAAAAACATGGAACAACATGCAGGATGGTGTTAACGTCCTATTTTACAATGGTGTTGAATGACTGCTCATAATTAGACCATAATTGTGATTTAATTGCTCTGTGATCTGACTGGCCATAAAGAGGGAGCCAGGAGTCCCATCTCAATAGGTGGAAAGATTCACTTTATTGTGGAAAGCACAACCCCCTTTCATGCCATTAGAACTATCACATTAATTCCTGGAAATTTTTATAACAGGCACAGTGTGGCTCTTGGGCTCTCTTGTCCCTCTCTGGGGTGCTACTCCGTGGCTCAGGCAGGGATGGATGACTGCTTTGCCACAAGCAGGATCAACTTCTAAATCCTGGCAAGTTCTACACTGTAAATTCAGGCACAGTAAAGATAAGGTCTTCCTTAAGGCAGTATTTTAATGCAAGACATACACATTTCATGACTACTAAGTGCAGTACTTCCTTAAGTACTTCTTTAAAGAAGACTACTGATTTGTAGCAAAATATGATCCAAGTAAAAGAAGAAATTCTGCTTTTTATTTTACATTTCATTCATGACTACTCCAACAGTCAGAGTTGAAAACAGGCCTTATAAATCTAGAATACAAGAACATCTCCCAGGTTTTCAGATGGCAAGATTGCTTTCTTTCCACTTGAAACCCACCTGGGTCCAAAAAGAATTTGGGTCAGATGAAAAAACGACTGAGAGAATTCACCATGGAAGCGAGTGGAGCTGAGCGAGCAGAGACTGAAGGAAACACTTTTTGGAGCTCATGTGTGACGCTGCAGAGGTAAACTGGGAACAGCAAGAGCTCACTCTCTAAACAGCCTCTCCCTTTGCTGGCCCAGCACATCAATCCCAAGCTCTGCTCCACACAGGCAGCAGCCCTCACTGCCAGGCTTCTGCAATGCCAGGCATGGGCACTTAGCGTGGGATGTTCAGCATCACCACTCACAAAGTGACACTCTGCTTCCCTGTGCTTGCTAAACCACCAAACAGGCAGCAATTTACAGATACATCAACTTTCCCTTCTTTGTTTTTTTTTTTAATGTTTTACAAAACATCTCAAAATAACAAACAGAAATTACCTCACGAGCTCTCTCAGGAAAATAAAAGGAAAATATTCAAATACCAGCTCACGCAAACTTTTTGAAAGAAGCTGGTTTTGTTCACGTTAGTTAGTATATGTAACTGAGTTTAACATCTCATGTATAACAGATGCCAGCCTGACATTGAAGCATTGAGTCACTGCACTGTATTTCAGAATTTATCTTTGGGTCAAGTTAATGTTTGAAAAGAAACAAATGCAGCTGATAGCACTGGGTAAACAGTGACTGTTTCTGCTTGGGATCACGCCTGCTCCTGTCTGCCCTGCACAGGGCTGAAAAAAAACCCACAAGCACCCTCAGCTCCTCCCTACCATGGGATCATCCCAGCTGCGAAGTCCTATCAAAATTATTAATTGCATAAACTGCTCTCAGCACCTCCTGGTTTCAAAGTGATTGGTCATTAGGAGCTTGGGATTCTGAGACTTTTTTAGGGAAGCAAAGCATTGAAATGAGAACTAAAAAAAAAACAAAAAAAAAAAAAAAAACTAAAAATAAATTTACAAGCATATAAACTTTGACTACTTCCCACACCAAGCATCTGACTTGGTGTGGTTTGGCACAGGTCATCAAACCAAGGAGCAAAAAAGCTGGAAATATCTATGGACATGCCCATCTCTCACTGAGAGAGGGTGAAAACCCAGATACCCTGCCTCAAACAAAACATGGTCCATTTTTTATAAATACAGTCTGAATTCTTCTCTTGGAGGATGGAACAACAAACTTCTATTGTGCTGGACTCTGTTAACCAAGATCCATGAGAAGAAATGGTGTGCCTAATTTTATAATGATTTATCCAATGCCATCAACTATGAATTCATCAAAGTGAATTATTTTGACAAATGTGAAATGTATTCAAGGAAGCTACAATATTCACAGTACAGCTGGGAAATCACTATGTTAAAGCAATGCCAGCTTTACACTAGAATATGTGACCATTGCTCCTATAATTCAATCTATTAATTCCATACTCTCTGACCAAGTCATAATAAAAATGCATTTATTAACTCCACAGAAGTTAATTGCCAATTTCATCAGAACTTAGGCACAGATGTAAGATGGAAACAGTCAATCATAAAAGCATTACATGTTAACTGAGGTTTTTTCACACTTTTGACAGTTCTGAAAATTACTAAGACACATGGCAGCAAGATTTTTCCTCTCTCTCCCCCAAAAGAAGAAACTATATTGGTACAGTTTTATTCTCAATTGTAATGGCAAAAAAGGGTGCATAAGGGGAAAAGGTAGGGAAAGCTCCATTAAAGTTCTTTAGCCTTCTTCACTCCTCCTCCCAGGGTAAGAAAAGGACCCAGAAATCCCATGTGACCCATATCAAATACCTGTATTCCCATTAAGAGATTTCACAGAGATTCCTCCTTTTTGTACTTACTTTTCGAACTTACCACTCACAAAAGCAAGGAAAAAAAATACTGCATGTGAACCTGTAAGTCTGCAAACTCTAGTTTAATGACAAAGCCCATGCACAGCCTATTTATTTCACCTACATTTCACATCCTAGTCTCTTCTCTTTCACCAAGTGCAAGGTCAGAACCGTTATTTTCTCTGCTCCTGCTTGCAGATGACTGACTTATAGTAAATTTCCTGTTTTTCCAGCCTTGTAAATGTAACACAAAACAGACAAGAAATAAAATGTATACATTTCCAGGCTAATATTGCCCCAGCACTTCAGCACCAATCAGTTAGGGACTACACTCTGGGAGGAGGAGGAGGAAAATCATAGTTTTTTATCATAGGAAAAAACATGTTTACAATCTTATCTGCATATTCCTTTGCTGCCTGCTCTAGTGCCACACTTTTCCTGTTGAATGACAGTTGCCATTCCCATAATTAGATTTTTAATCAACACAGAAGTAATGCATTTTAATTAAAATACTCTCCTTTTCTATGCTTGTGATTCTGATACATGAGGGAGATTGCTGCTTTGCACAGAACAGAGTGTAGATGCCAGGCTATCATTGACAGGCACAGGGAACTGCTTTCCAGACCACAAAAATATTTAGTGATTTTAAAACCAAATATTTATTTCTATTTCACATTCTTGGCTAATAAAGCATTTTTTTAAATATGGAGAAGGAAAAAAAAAAAAGGAAATTAGAATCCCACAGTAACCAAGGGCTTGGTTCTCAGCTCTAGATGGGAATACTCCAAGGTTTAAGTGCCTGCCCTGACCTGCAGATGAGTTTTGAACCCTTTTCTCCCACTTTTCAGGTAAACCCAGCCAACACACCAAAACTCAGCTCTCTGCCCATTCTTTTGACAATATCCTGGAGCTGAGACACATTTACCACCAAGTTCTGTCATTTGCAGTTTATTCCCAGGACATATTTTATTTATATTAACTCATGTTTCCAAAACAACAAGAAGTTTGATCACAAATTGTTTGGGTTGGGAAGGGTTTTATACACACCTTCCTTCATCCACCAACACCGATCACATTGCAACACCACAAGCTGTATTTGAATACCTCTGCTAAAACAATCAGTATGTAAAAAAAACCTCTGCCTAATTTCCTCATACTTTTCTTCATGCTTTTCTCCCCCTCCCACTTGGGCAGGGAAACCAGCAGGCTGAGTTTCCCTCACCACTTCCCAGTGAAGTCAACGCAGCAGAAAAAACAGGCATTTATTTAAGGAAAACTGGGGTTTTGGGAGTTCGACAGTGTTTGCTGGAATGTTGCTACTGAATCCTGAAGGGACTAACAAGCCACTGTGCTTTGGTGGATCAGCTCTGGGGCAGGTGCTGGAGGGGGAGTGCACAGGGCTCAGCTCCTCTCCGACACCCCATCGCTGCGATCTGCTCTGCCTCCGGAGGTTTGAAGGATGCCTGTGAAACAAATGCCCGCAGCCCTTCAGCTCAGCTCAGCTCATCAGTGAGCCCAGGGACAAGACTTCAGGTGACAGTCCTGCCAGCTGGCCAGAAATTCTGTCTGCAGCTACCAGCTGCGCTGAACGAAGTACAGGGGAAAAAAACCCCTCGCACCACAAGCCGGAGCGAAACCTCCACCTTTAGGATGCACACGTCTGGATGACAAATAAACATTACCCTAAGGAATCTCTTGGGCAACACGAAGAAAACTTCCCTTCCTTCCTGCACTTGGAGCTGACCTCCTGGTTCTCCTCCACCTCTCACAGCTCCGCCTGTCCAGCTGCAGTCCTGCTCCTCCTGCCCATCCAACCAGCCTCGGTGGCTGCGGCAGCACCAACAGTTTTTTGGCACCAAACTGAAGTCCTGCCCTGGAAATCACAAGCCCAACAGCCAGGCCTGTTAGCTAACCTGTTGAGCGACTGCTGAGTGTACACGGATGAGAAGTGTCATCTTTTTAATCCAGGATGGGAGGACTCTTCCTATCCTCTTCCTCAGCCAAACGGGAGAGCTACCTGTCTGTTCCTTCACCTGTGCGCTGCAGGGCTGCAGCACGGATGTACCCTCACCTAGAGCAAACCAGGGGGGAAAAAAGGTAAATCTGAGCAGCCTTTCAGCCAGAGAGGGAAGAGACAGGATGGTCCAAGTTTTTTCTTCCCACGCTGGCAGCCGGCAAACACACGCTGCACTTTCAGAACAAGACTCCCCTAACCACTCATCAGTTCCAAAGGATGCTCAGCTGCTGGAGGAGGGGATCCCTGCCCCATTCCCCAGCAGTGAAGCTCCCTCAGCCTCTCCGAGGGTCAGCCGGACACTGAGCACCCCCGGACAGGCGCGGGTTCCCCGCCGGGAGCGCTGGCGGCTCCGCGGTGCCTTTGGGAAAGTCTCACGCAATTGCTCGCTGCGCTTAGCGCAGGGCAGGCGACCGCGGGCTGCAGCCGGGTCCGGGCGAGGAGCTGCCTGTGCATCAGTGCCCTCGCAGAAGCCGCGCACACGCGTGGGTGCCAGCACCCGCGGCTGTGCCTCTCTCGGGGCCCTGCGCTGCCCCAAGGGCCGATGCTCGCCACCCCCGGCACCGCACTCGCCCGCGGCCACCCAGCCCCGCATCCCCCGCGGGAAGCGCGGAGCGGGTCCCCCCCGTCCCGCCGCGTCCCCCTCGCACCTGGTCGGACGGCTTTCACCACGACGGGGTCCCTGCAGCTCCGGATCACTTCCAGCACGTCGTAGCGCGGCAGCCCCGACACGCGGACCCCCTGCACCTCCAGCAGCAGCTCGCCCTCGCTCAGCGCCGCCTCGCCGTCCCCCGCCGCCGCGCCCGCGTACGGGAACTCGCCGTGCTCCGCGCCGCCGAGCAGGGCGAAGCCCAGCTGCCCGCCGGGCCCGCGGGTCAGCGCGCACTGCCGCACCCGGCTGGACCAGTGGTTCTTCTTCTGCACGACCCGCGACATGGCGCTGCGCGTCCCTCCGCGCCCGCGGAGCGCGCTCGGCAGGTGCGCAGGGGGCGCGGACACGCCGCCCGCTCAGGCCATCACCGCCCGCACGGCTCCGCGCCCGCGGAGGGCGCGCACCGCCTCCCGCCCGCCCCTTCTCCCCTTTTATCAAGAAAAAAAAAAGATAAAATTGAAAGATAATTTAAAAGCGCCGAAAAAGCAAATCCGGGAGCCGCACGGTGCTGCCGCCCCTCTCCGCGGGCGCTGCGCGGGGCGCGGAGCCGTTCAGGCGATACAAAGCGCCGTTTGTTTTGTTCCAGTTCGGTCCGTCCCGCTCCGCCGCGCTCCGCGCCGCCGGCGCAGGAGCCCTGGCACGGCCCG
>VZUI01084868.1:15708-156103 GCA_013401135.1 Cettia cetti | reverse complement strand
TCAGTCTTCCAATCTGGTCTCCTTTTTAGAAATCTATATAAGCTGTAGAAAAAATTAAACTTCCTCTTTTCCCACTTTGACTCTGTGGTGATCACTGCTTCTCCCTCGGGACAGCTTTGCACAACACTCAGCCCTGTTAAGTGGGCTTGTTCACAAGTGGTCATTCTTGGCCTAACTCTGCTTGCATTTAATGCTGTGTCAGCAGAACAGCTCTCTCCTGGGGCAGATCCAGCCCTGCAGGAAAGCTCTGTGTGCATGCAAGTATTGCCCATGAAAACCAGGCTTTTCTGCACCTTTTTAACCCATGTAATCACATTAAGTCAAAACCAATGTAGTCAGTGGTGAAAACCTTAATACTTTTGGGGAATAAGCTCTAGCTGTAGAAATGTGCTAACACAGGTAGTGATAGGACAAGGGGGAACAGCCTTAAGCTGAAGGAGAGTAGATGTAGATTAGATTTCAGGAGGAAATTCTCCCCTCTGAGGGTGGGCAGGCCCTGGCACAGTGCCCAGAGAAGCTGTGGCTGCCCCTGGATCCCTGGAAGTTTCTGAGGCCAGGCTGGATGGGCTTGGAGCACCCTGGGATAGTGGGAGGTGTCCATGCCCATGGCATGGGGTGACACTGGAAGAGCTTTAAGGTCCTTGCAACCCAAACAATTCTATGATTCTATGGAGATTTATCAGCATTTCTCATTTACAGCTGATTATAAAAACAATCCCAGTGTCTTTAGAGAAAAGGTTGTGTCTGCTTTTGAACATCAGAAATAAACATGCCCAAGAACCATGTAACAAACACAAGTGTGCACATGTGGAAAGTCCCCCCGCAGCTTTTAATCCAGGTCTGTTCTGCTGGCCAGGATGCTGCAAGCTGAGGATTCTTCCCCCTGCTTGCTGAATTAACAGAGGTGTGATGCAGGTTCCTTCCCTGGGATATAATTATAGATGACACCCTTAGGAAAAAGACAAGTCAAGAGCATCTGGGTTGGGACTCCTGAGACGGAGTGAAACAAATTTTCAATTAAGTGCAGTGGATTAGCACCGGCTGGGAAGTGGAATTGATATTCTGAAGGAAAGGGAAACACTTCAAGGAAACATTTGAATATTTCTCCACTAAAATTACTGTAGTTCTCAAGTGCCAAAACAAACAAATAACCCACTGGAATTGTCTAAATGCCATATTTTCTCATTACTGAGCCATTGTGTTTTGATATTAAATATTAAATTCTTTGGCATTATGTAACTCAATATTGTGCAGATCAGAACATTATTATTTATTTTTTTTTGGCATCACTGAAATCAGGTTAAAAAGAAATACATGCCCTTGAACTGTTTTATTCTCTGTAAAACTGCCTTTTCTAATAAAAAGCTCCTATGTTGAAAACTAACTGGTCAGCTCTGTGTTTCAGCAAAAATTATCCCATTTGTGTATCTCTGGCTCTCTCCCAAACTGTTTCTGCTACCAGAATTCGATTTCTATTTTCTGATCTGCAGAGAGGGTAAAAGTTTTTGGCATGCATATCTTCATGCATGCTGTCTAAAAAAGAAATAATAATAAATATCCATTAAGGGCTCTTCCCATTATTACTTCCTCTGTTGATATGATTTAATGCTGTATAGATTAAAATAAAGATTATTCTTAAAATACACAATGTGATTAAATCATCATAGGGACCCCTTTTGTGTTATTGTGGGCCACCTCCTGAAGCCCCACCCAAGGAAAGCCTCTCTGGGCTGAGGTTGGTAAATCTCATTTCCAGGGAGTAGAAAGATGTTAATATTTTAGCAGTTGTTGGGAGTTCCAGTACCCTGTGACATGGGCTCTGCTCCATATTAAGATTTCTATCACATGAAAATTCTGACCTAATACTTCTACATCCCTTGCTGAAGCAAAGTCCCTAAGTAGGTTATTTCAACGAGATAGAGCATCCTCTTGTCCTTGTGCACAGAGCTAAAGTCATTGAACTCAAAGGAAGAACTACTGAGGGAAAATATTTGCCATTTGCTATGTGGTAGTTTGGACCTGGGTGATCACTGTGTTTCTTTTTGACTTTAGCATCTACGTTACCTCAAGAACTGTAGAATTCCAAGAAGATTTATAATTGTTTCCTCAGAAATAGTCCCAGGGATAGCATCACAGTAATGCCACAAGGGAGCCAAAGCAGTCTCAAAGCCACAAGTTTCATCTGTCATGTAGGACTTCAGTTTATTGAAGAGCCCCCTGCACAGAGATTTCGGGGGAGGGAAATTAAAAATGCAGTCTGAAGCACTCCAGTGATTTACCACAGGGTTTGCAAAAGCAACAGAACTTCTAAGTCTACCTTCTCTAGCTGTATCTTTCTCATTTATCACAGCCCTTCAAGGAGTTCCTCTTTGGGAGAACCCAATTCCCTGCTTGCTATTATGTCTTCTTCTTGTGATCATGAATCCAAAGTGCAGAAGCGCTGTTGGATGGGATTCTCTTCTGAAAGGCTGAGGAAGCTGCCTCAGGAGTAAAGTTATCAGTCTGATACATTTTTTCATCCACATTTCCTGGCTTCTTTCACTAAAGACTCAATGGGATCACTGCTGTGGGGCCAAGATCTCAGCTGGCAAAGGCAGCTCTTCCCTGTGACACGTGGCTTTTGTTTGTCACACAGGTGGACTCTGCATTGAAATGGGCTCTGAAAGCAAAGTGAGAAAGGGAAGTCCCCTGCTCTGTGCAAGTGGGCAACAGGAGAAATGGTGGATTGGTGAAGAAGCCTCCTGGAAACAGGCACAGGGGTGGAAAAAGGATGGGCCCTTTTGGTGCTTGCTCTTTGCTGTGTGTGCTCACTCCATGTCAGCTCAGCAGGCTGGCCTCTCTGGGACTGGGAACGTGTGCTCTGAGAGGAAAAAAATCTTTGGGCAGCAGGGCATCTTCCCAATGGGATAGCTGTGTCTATCCAGGAGAGGTTTTTAAGGCAGTGAGGAAAGGATTATCAAGGAAAAGTATAAGAAAATTATCATTAAATTATATTGACATAGGGCATTTTTATAAAACAGTCTCAAAAGGACTTAGTACAAAGCTATATCAGTTGAGAAGAAAATGTTTAGAGCTGAAGATGGGTCTTTTTTTCCCTTTTTTTTTTTTTTTTTTTTTTTTTAAGAAGTCTTCTAAATGAAAAAGTCCTGTAAATTTGTTCTTTATAGAAGTGAAAAATACTGCCTGTGGAGCTGCTGGTGGTTCATTATTCAACTGAGCACAGTACCTTGTTTTAAAGACTGTCCTTGCAAATGATTATTCTCCATTTCTGTCAGCCTGTCTGCACACTGTGGGACCCTCACTGAGCCAAGTCATTTAAAAGTCAAAACCTCAGTTTCTTGGTATGTTCGACACTGAATACAGTGGCAAACATATATAACATATATGTGACATCTTCGTTCTATTCTTTAATTGCTCTGGATCCTTTTTGGATTGATTACTGTCATGTAAAAAAGTAGAGACTTTCTCTCAAATCCCATTTTTAAGGCTCTGACTACAAACTGAGAGGACTGGGACAGCAGAGAGGTTAGGGAACTTTTAGAAAGGGAATTGCTGGATGTAAATATGCTGGCAAGGGGAAGTATTCTTAGGGTTTTTATCTGTGACCTGATCTAATGAGATACTTTCAGTAGACATTGGATCAAATTAGATATGGTTTGTGTGGCTTTGAAGTAAGAAACCTGAAAAAGCAGATAATTCCAAGGACTATCATGGCCTGGATCACTGGTGTGTGTCTCCTCTGTGCAAATACATCCTGGATATAAAAAGATCTATGATGATCTAGTTCTCATGCTTGGCATCTTCCCCGGCTCTTGTAAAATTGTACTGAAAATATTAAAACCTGTTCCATGATGAAAAAAGTGTTTTGAAGCATCTACTGTTGATTTAGGGAGTAGATAACTAAAGAGAACTGCAAAGAGGAAAAGGACACAAACCAATGTCAGTCAATGAAGTTTTCAAAGTCTCAGAGAAAGAACATGATAATAAAATTTTTTTTTGCTCTGGGGTCTGACTTGCTGAGGTGAAACCTAGGATAGCAGGAAATGTTTTCTATAGAAAAGGAATATTCATATGAATTTTATAAAATATATAAGTGGTAGTCTTTTCACCGTACCATTTATGACCTATATTAAGATACTCTGGCTTTTTCTCTGTTTTTTTGTTGGGTCCTACAATATTTCATCCTTTCTATCCATTTTTTATTTTCTGTTTCTATGCAGGAGATACCATAATCCATAATCCAAATCCTCCCTTTGATTGTGCATTGGTGCAAAATTGAACAGCCCCATGTTATATATGTGGTGCTGTCCCCTGGCAAACATTGGCAGATGTTCGGATACTTATCACTCTCACATCATGATCTGAGAAATGTGATCTCTTTTGATTACCAGGAAATATTTTGTTGCTTATCTGATCCCAAGCCCATTATGATTTTTGGACAGATTTTGATTGATTTCCTTAAGTTTTGGAACATTTCTTAAGATCTTTCAGTTCAAAAAGCAGCTAGTGGCAGTGTAGAAAAGGGAAGATCATAGGGACCTTGGCAGCTTTCTTCCCTGGATTTCCTCAGAGTCTTTCTCCCTTCCTAGAGTCGTCACAGCCTCCTTTGCTGCTCCTGCCATCCAGAAGAGCTTTCCTATAGCTCTCTGCCTCATTGATTCTCCATCTGTTTTAGTCTGAGCATCTTTCTGGTGACCTATGTTCGCATCTGGTGTAAATATGCCACTATTCAAAGTGTTTCTACTCTGTCACTTACCATTTCAGGGGATGAATTATTATAGCAGGGGCTGTGTGCTCTGTGCTGGAGAAAGGAAATCCAGGCATAGCCTCAAGGATTTCTTAGGTCTTGCTTGACTGGGATTGGGAAGAGGAGGCAATGTGGTGCCGAGAGCTGTGACTGATAAATCTGTCTGCCCAAATTATGGGGTAAATGAAGGAGCTGGGGATCAGACAGGCAGAGGAGGCAGCTGTGTTAGACACATTTCCTGAAAGTTGTGAAGGACCTGAGCCAAACCTCATGGATGTCAGTCAGAAGGCTGCCAGCCACTCTGAAAGACATTTGGAAACAAATGCTGGAGGTTTGACTCGCTTTTCTGAGTTAGAGGACAGTGCCTTCATTACAATCCACTTCTCTCCTTTTGCAGTTAGAAAAACAATATAATTCATATAGATGGAGCACCACATTACTGTCTAATAGCAATTTGTATTCTAAGGCTGTAGAGATTTTTCTCTTATTTCAACTCTAGATTAACAGGGGAAAGAATTACAAAAGAATTGCTGTTGAAAAAGGAATTTGAATACAGACCAGGTGGCTAATTTGCTCCCATTAGTTAGTATGTTTAACAAGGGAGGGTGCAGTCTGCATTAAAGTCTCTGGAAGAACATCTCTATTGCTATTTTGCATTGCTGCACAGATTTGAATTTTTGCCTGCTTTCTTTTGTGCTGGAACACTTTTTCCCCCAAAACACTGGGCAAAGAAAATAACATATGGATGAGAAGTGGCATGTCTGAACAACTACGTGTGTCTATGACATGAATTGGTAGGGAAGAAGAGGATGTATCATCATGCTTTGATAACAAGCAAATCAGGAGCAATTACTTTTTTCTTTCAGAGAAAAGAGGATCACTTACAGTACTTCAAAATAAGACTTTTTTCCCCCCTGGAGAATAATAATCATTCTCTGTGTAAGCTGAGGCACTCCAGTCTCTTTCAGTCTGGCTGAGTGTGAGCCATGCCTGGTGTCTGAATGCATCTCTGCACTTAGGGAATAGATTGGATAGGCTCTGGTGATGTCACTTAAATATCGTTGCCTCCTGATCCAGTTGGATCAGATTTTGATCTTTATAACACATCCTTTATTCTGAAGGAGAAAATGAGCAGAACAGATTGTTTTCCATAAGGTTTTGGCAACTAGAAAACATTTGTGAAGTGATAACGTAGTGATTGCTCATGCCTGCGTATGTAGAATGAAATTCTATAAGGAAAACACTTTATTTCCTAGCAGAAGCTCGTGGCAAATAAATGTGGCTTATACACCACAAATCACAGGTGGGGAGAGAAACCATGCTGCTATTGGACAATTAACATCATGTTCAAATAATGTAGATTGATATTAAGAACCAAGGACAAGTGCAAATATCAGTCTTTAAAACTAGTCTTTTTTCCATGCCTGGCTTTTTATTTGAGTTTAGTTGCTATTTTCCAGTGGGATTAAAAAGTTCAACAGTTTCATGGTGAGGCTTGTTTCTTTAATACTTGAAGAGGCCTGTTCCTCTGATTATAAACACTGGTACATAATTAATGAAACAAAACCAGTTTATTTGTTAGCCAGTGGTACAACATGCGTCAGGAAAAGCTGAGGCCTGGTTTTTCACTTGCATCTTCGTGTGTATTTTCTTTTACTTTTAGCTTTGTTGCACTGCAGCAGGCAAGTGGATGAAGGATGAAGTTAATGGTGCCTCTCTCCACGTGTTTTCCTCAGCCAGCTGCAATGTCCAGACTGGCTTGGCTGCTCTGGTCCCTGCCCTGCTCGGTGCCCTGGTGTCCCCTGCAGGGCTGTCCCTGGCTCCAGGCAGAGGAGGTGCAGCTCTCCTGTGACACTGCACTTTGAGCTTTGCGTCCTGGAAGCACAAACAGGACAATTTCTACAATTTCTTCAAGCTTTCATTCATTGAATCAGCTTATTTTTCACCTTTTAAGTTGCTCCTGATCTATTGAAAAGCTGTTTAACTTTGCCACCTTGCTCAGTACATTTGCCCTCTCTCTGCTGCTATTATGGCAGAGCCATGGAGGGATAGCATTACACTGGCTCCTACTGTGACAATCAGAATTACAGGAATCAACAAAGCAACCGTAAACCCTGTGCTAGGAGCAAGCTAACGATGGAAAAAATACTCATAATACCTGTCTTTTGGTGTCAGTTGTTGTCTGCAAGGCACAATAGAACATCTGGAAGCGAGAGCCCTCCTATTCAGGGAGCTGAAATTGCATTAGCTGCTCTGGCATAAAGGACAGGATTAGAATGACAGACCTCCCCACTGAAATATTTGCTTTTGAATAAACTTGTCAGATGCAACAAGGGGTGTCATGGCAAAACTTTCCTGCTTCTGCTGTGAGAAGAGCTTCTGTTTCTGTGATGACAAGAGAGCTGTGTCTAATTGAGCTGCATTTTGCTGCTGTCTGCTGTAGGCAGATACAATGAAAGGGGACAAAGGCCAAGTTCAATTCGTTGCTATCGAGCTTCCTTTCTTCTAGGAGAAGGTAACAGCAAAACAATTATTCAGGCTTAAAGCAGGTGTGTTATGGCAGGAATGGGGGAAGCAAGAAACTGCTGCAGTAGCTTCACATTAATTTATGCTCAAGAGAGATTCACCATTCTTTTGGCACAACAGGGGTTCCAAATATAATGGGGAATACAAACTAAGGAAGATAATGGAGAAGGAAAGCATCTTTCAATACCTTTAGAGTTCATGAGTTATTCCTGTTTGCCAGAATCCACTTTGGTGAGCATTCACTCAACATAATGAAAGTGTAGCTTTCTGTGTAGCTTTGTAGAAAATAGGTCAGGTAAATTTGAGATGCTATTATGGCTTTATTCATCTTTAAACTATAGATCAAATAGTTCTAATAAAAAATTCTAAAAGGGTGGATTTCTCAAAACCTACATGCCGTTCAGGACACTAAAACTAGATGAGGACCAGAGGTCTGGCTTGTAACAATTCAGGAAGTTATGTAGGCAGCTTGTTGATAATTTATACACTTCAAACATGGTCCTGACTTAGAAATGCTTGTCTTTGCTCTGGAGATTACTGTTTCTCCCCCAATATCTATTCCTCTCTTTCTTTCAGATTATTCTGTAAGAAAGAGCAATACCAGTTTCACACCTTGTTTGGGTGTTGGAAAAGCATCTCTAGAGCTGGGAAATGGCTTTGCCTCTCTCAGGGAGTTTGGGCACTAGAAACAAATCTGTTGCATTTGTGCAGCTTTCTCTGGGGGCTGAAATCCTCCTTTCTTGTAGGGTTGTCCAGCCTGTCCTAGGATACCTCACTCATGTTGTGCCTTGTTCTTTGTGCCGTCTTGGTGTGTCTACAGAACGCTGTGCTGAACTAACTCAGGGGTTATTTGCAGCTATAATGGTGACAAACATTGACAAAATTAACTAGAAACTCCTGCTTCAATGAGCCAGTAACATGGAGCCGTACAGGAAACAAAAGTGTCCTCTCTGATTTTTTCTAGAGAATTTTGCCTCTTCTCCTCCGTGTAGAAACCAGAAATGGGCGTGCATTTTAGATTGTGACATCTCTAGTGAATACACTTCAGTTTCAAAAGATTAAACAAGAACTCTTTGGTGCCAGTTTAAAAATGATTTGGGGTGAGGCTTGATGGCCTCAAGGAGCCCATTTGACTGCAGAGCAGGAACAGATCCAGAGGAGCCACCCAGGTGGAGCTCCTGTCACACACAAGAAGAGAGACCAAATTCCGGCCTTCCAGGACATTATGCAGCAGTTGAAGTAGAATGTTCAGCTAAAGTGAATGAATTCATATAATTTGGCTCTTAAACAAAAAATGAAGCACACTGATTTGGGAGTCTTAACTGCTCATTTTCTTCAAAAATGGTAAAACAAAGTGATTCAACACTTCCAGGATGGTTTTTTTCCCACACACTTCTAAATGAACAAAATGTTTTGTTGGTTTTTATGGTTTCAGGGTTACTTCCATAAAGAAGTTGATCTTGCCCAGGGGAGGGGAAAAATTCACATTTCAATACTTTCTTAGAATGTTTTAAGTTATGCCCAACAGATTACAATAAATACGATTAATATTAACAGAATGGAATGGTTTTGTTTAATTTATTCTTTGTGAAGTCCTATTCTTGTCCATGCTTGGATCCCAGGGGAAAAACAGTTTAATGTGGTTTCTGTTCCCCATTTACTGTTTGCTAGTCTCAGATGGTCTTCTGGTCTCCCATGCAGTTCTTTAGTAGTGACCTACCTCAAAGATATGGGCTTTGTTTGTTCCCTGAGCTCTTCACAAGCAGAAAGGTGCATATCAATTATTCAGGAGAAATTTTCTCCATGACAAAGCTTTCCCTTGATATCTTAACACAGCCCTATTCCTTCCATCCTTTCAGCTTAGAAGTCAGTGTCTCTTAATGAGTTAACCAAGCTAATAATTTCTAGCTCTTAATGTGTTTAGTGTGCTTCAGCAAGAGTTAATATTGTTGTGGAGGTGAAGGTTATAAAGTGTGTTGGTCTGGCAGCTGAGGTGCAATTTCCAGGGGAAATTAAATATGATTGTGCGTGCAAGGGTATGAAAAAAAATATCTGACAATACTACCTGTAAGCACACAGACCACCTGCATCTTTAGAGCTGGCTCCTGGACACTCCTTGGAGTGAGGGGGATGTTCCTGTCTCTGTCGTGGCTGTGGAGGGAATTCAGGGCCATGAGCCCCTTTCAGCTGTCCCATAATCCTGGCAGCCTCTGGGATGGGGGATAAGGAAGCAGAAATGAAAGGCAAAAAGAGAGAGAACCCAAATCTAGGACAGAGGAGTAGCTAATGACAAAAAGGAATTTGTTAAGTGAAAAGGCAAGGAGATTAAATAAAAATAAATGGGATGGGATTCTGGCTCTGTCACACATGAGACTTTCCTTAGGGGTTAGGATGGATTTTGCCCTTGTTGGTTGATAGAATTCTCCATCCTCTAAGCTGACTACAGCAAGCTATGAAAAAAAAAGCAATTATTTCTTGCTCCTTGCCTGCTTTAAACAGTTTTTGGTAAGTATGGAAACAATATGGACTATGTTAGTGAAACAAATTGGGTGCCAAGGAACACTGGTGCCCTTAGATGGGATAGAAGAGCACACAGCCTGAGAAGTCTGTGAGCTGTTGGGGGCTGAATGCAGAACCACAGAACACTTTCTGTAATAACTCCTGGGAGCTTTCAGAGCAAACAGGGCAATTTTTCCATGTCCTCCCCCTCATTTCTCCTTCAGGTGCTCTTTGTTGTGGTTCTTCCTCCTTAGACTAATTGACTTTCAGTGAGTTTTTCCTCTAGTTTTTTATCAGTTGATTAGAAAAAAAAACCAAAACAGAGCCAACCTGCAAGTGCCTTGTTATCTCACTACATGAGGATAAATTATAGCAGCAAACTCCTGCTTTTCAGGAACTTTTCTACCAGTAGATACCTATTACCCCATCTATTGTGTCGATTTTTTTGGATTTCACTGTTTTTTTAAAAATAGAAAGTAAAAATGAGTGGTTTCCCAGACATTTGATCAAACAATTTCCCATTCTCCATCTGCTCCATATAATATTTGCTCCTCTTGCTACTTGGTGGCCAATGGATGCAATAAGGGATTGTAATTTAATTGTTGGCAGAAGTTAAGATGATCCTCTCATTTGCACTGTGGCTTTGCTTTTCAAAATTTCCTTTGTCTCTTATAATGCAGATCTCTACTTTGAATTAGAATTGTAAAATTATCTCCTGTGTGGATTTGAAAGCCACTGTCACCTCATAAACATCTTTCAAGGGCTTTATTCTTCAATCTTGTGTATTGAACCTGACTTTTTGTTAGTTACTAATGAAGCTTTTGCTGTTATCAAGGCACTAATGAGTGCAAAAGGGAAAAGACAACATTCTAGGATATGTGAACTACTAGAATGAGTTTTAATTGATGGGTTTTAGTTCACCCTTTGGAAAATGTGAGCCTTCTGGAAACCACGGGTGGTGTGCTTTGTTCGCTGTTGCTTCTTCAGTAATGAAGAACTTTCTGTCAGTGCTGGAAATCACAGAACTGAAAGTTTGTTATAATTTTTCATGGTGCTGAAATGGAAAGCATCCATGACACTTGGATGTTTGCCCTAAATATATACCTGTAAATTCACCTACTTAGCCTAATTAAATAGAAAATAATTTGGAGTCTCAACTTTTTTATCCTTCTGTCCTCTAAAGAAAGTGTCTGTTTCTTTAAGTTTGATAAATTTACTAAAGCAAACCACAGAGCCTCCCTGCTTTGTGTGTTAATTGCATTATTTTCGTTTACAGATGGGGAACAAGGTTAAGTGTTTTTCCTGTGGTGTGGCCTGAGTTTGTCTCCTGGCATGGATTAGAATTGAGGAAGGGAAATCCTTATCACAGTGGCTGGGAGCATTGGGAATAACCAACAGGTCTAGGAGTGAAACCTGGAGCCTGCTTATACCCTCTGCACTGAAATGGCACTACACACAAGTGAAATACAGGTGAAAACTTTAATACATTAAAATGAGGCTCCAAATGACCCAATTTGCTGTGCCTTCTGGTTTGATTTTGGCTAAGTTCCTAATCCAGTTTCCCACAAGAGAAACTCCTACTGTGAATAGCTGCTTCTGAGTAATAGAATATTACATTACTGATCAATGTTTGTTGGACACTTAGTCTAATTATGGCTTCTCACAGCTACTTTAATTACTATAATATGAGGTTTAACTTAAGCAAAATATTCCAGATGAGTTTAGCGATGCTTTGCAACTTAAATCTGTACATGGGAGCGTGGCAGCTGACTATGGGGAGAGAGGAGAACACACTCCTTCCCGAGCCCAGGACACGTGTTTTTGAATGATAAGATGTGTCATATTTTTGTTCCTGAATCAAAAGATGTAATACTGAGGATTTACAGAATCTGAGAGCTCTGAAACCTCAGCCTGGGGAATAGCTGCAGTGAACATGATTAACTGGATAAAGGGGAGCTCTGCGTAGCGCAATTGAGGATGTCAGTGTTTACTCACTAATTGAAATTGGAGAGGCAGAATTAAAAGCTTGTGATTAGTAAGGCATGCCAATACCTTTGAGGGCTAGCTCATATCTTTTCAAACCTGCAGAGGAACATGGGATTGTTTTTCTTGGTGACAAATTATCTTATTTCTTCTACGTCATTTGCGTTGAAAAGTGAAAGGTGAAATAAGGAGAAAAGATTTTGGAAGAAGTTAGTCAGTAAGTTTTTCTTTCCAGGATATCCCATTTTCAACTGGGGGTGTAGTCCACATTCATATTTGTTGAATATCTTGATGGGAAGTAAGAAATACTTGGACTGGATTTTTGTAGTCAATATAAACACCTTGACAGAGCACTGATGAAGGATACCAGGCATGAAAAAAGTGGAGGATTCACTAAAAATGTGACCTGGCACCTGCAGATCTCAGCTCTCCATTTGAACATCTCCAATGCCATTTGCAAATCTCACACCTCAATTTCCTCTCCTTTTATAGAAAAATGCTTAAAAGCAAAGGATGTTCTTTATTATTGAAAGCAAAGGATGTTCTTGATTATTGAGAACATTAAGTTATCAATTAAAAGTCAAAACCTAACAGATTTTTGAGCATCAGTCCTGTTAAATCGGGAATGATGTCCTTGAAGTCCAACCTGAATTTTGACATACTTAGTACTTATCATAAACTTGCACTGGAAGTGCTTGAACTGCATATTCAAATAGAGGACTTGAATGCTTGATTGATAAAATGCCTGATAAGACAAATGTTGTGGGAATAAATCCTTCTCATTTTTTCAGGGACTCAGACTTCATTAAAACTTTGTTCTCCTCTTCTGAAATTGTTTATATCAGTTTTGGGAAGTAGCACTATATGTAGTTTTAGAAATGCTCCTGCTTCATAAGATGTAGGAAGGGATGGGAATTTGATTATGGAAAAAGAGTCTCTTACAATATTTAAAAAAAGAAAAATCAGGTTTCTGGTTTTGCATAATGCTGGTTTATTTTGAAGTGTAATGCTTTATGCTTTCACCCTTGCAAACTGATTCTTATTTAGGAGATGAAAGATTGTGCAAAACAGAATATTCTTGTATAATTTAAACTGCCTGATAATGTGCTATAGCCTCCTAGAATTCAGGCCCAAACATTAAGCACTGATTTAGAGAAGGAATTTAAATAATTTAAAATTGTTCAATGCTGAGCATGATCAGCACCCCAATCATTTTCAAATAAAAGTACCTATAAAAATTGAAGTAGATGAATAATTTTAAATTGCTTTATACTGTGCAAGCGCAGAACCCCAATCACTTTCAGGCTGAAGCACATACCAAAAAAAAAAAAAGATTGAAGTGCTCCAGTAAATTTAAATTGCTATATACAAGGAAAAGGGCCTTTAAATTACTGGATTCTTGATTTTTTTCTTTAAATTTTCTTATTTTTATGTACAACCCAAATAGTTTTACTTTGTCCAAATGAGCCAAACAATCTGACTTTATAAACTTGCAAAATATTACATTACCCTCTACTCCATGTAGTGATGGTGGGACATTCCACAATCAAATGTCACATATCCTGCTGTAGGAATTCTCAGTACCTTTATTATTAAAGCAGGATCTAGGACAGAGATTTACATTTTTCACAACTTCTCATGTGTTTGTTGTTTGTGCCTGGTGCCTGTTGAATGTCACGTGGAGCAGCTGATTTGTTTGGTCAATACAGATAATTATAGAACAATTAAATGTGCTGGAAGTACCATCCTCAAGGTGGAGTGGGGAGGCTACAGTGGCTTCCTGACCACTGCAGGGACTGGACTTGATTTAAACAATGGATTCCAAAAGTAAATGATAGTTTATTATAGAGGTTCCATGGTGGAGTTTGTGGTCATGTCATGTCCTTCATGACTGACAGCTGTTCCTCCACCTAAGCAAAACACTGTTCTCATGGGTACAGATCATTTTTCTATGATTATTGTTTCTACAATATTGTTTCTATGATTATTGTTTCTACAATAAACAAACAAACAAAAAAATCTCCTTGACATTTTTAGCAATTAACATCCAACTTTTCCCAGAATCACCGTTCCTTGATAGTTGAAAAAAAGTTCTTCTGTAAAGAAATAAGAAATAAGTATTTTACAGGGTGTTACTGAGGCTTTCTCCAATACTCCTGAGATCTCATTCTCAACGTGTCAGGGTTTTCTTTGACTACTTAATACACGTGAGGTCAATAGTTGAATCTTTTGCATAAAAGATTTCATTCAGCTTTTAAATTGCAAGCAATTATAAGAGAAAGGGTTATGGACCAGGGTCTTGGTTTCACATTATTTATGTTCTAATTAACTTACCAGACTGATTTTTCCCCCCCCTGCTTTGGCTACTAAGTGTTGATCTTTAATAGTTATCTGTTCCTAGCATTAATGGGTTTTATTTCTTTGGAAAGGTCATTCTTGATGTAATGTCACTGTTAACACAAGGGAGCCTGTAAGTTTTAGACATTTTGCTTGATTGTGATGAGCTCAAAAATATTGAACTACTTGCTGTCTTTCCCCTGGGGGTTGCTTTCACTCAGAAGAGTTTAGTACAAGTTATTTTTAATTTTTGACTGTGTTTTTGAAATTCATTAAAAGTACTCCTCAATGAGCAGCTGACATAGCCAAAAAGACTTGTTTTGGTTTTTTAAAATTCCTTTTATATTTATTTCTGGATGACTCCATGAGCTTGAGAATTACTGCTTGTTGTAGGTAAATACATAAGGTCTGGACTTACAAAATGAGCAGTGATGCAAAAACTTTGGTCAAAATGAATTAAATCCCTGTATGGTTGCTACTGTACTACTACTGAGCTACAGTTACTGCTCTTTAGGAAAAGAAAGTGAAATCACTTAGAAAACAGCACTGAAGAAGATTACTAAACTCAGCTCACAGGATTTTTGTGAAAATGAGGAACAGGTGAGAAGGCAGAGAATGTGTTGGCCCACTAAAAAAGATAAGGTGATTTACAGCCCTGTCCTTCCTAAGAGTTCACCTCTGAGCTTGGTTTTTAAATAGAAACCCATAGGAAGCTAATTTTCACAACTATTTATTGTAATACTACCATACTGTTATTGCTTTGTAGTATTTGCTGTAAAGAAAAAGTAGCCATGTGATAGGCAGATACCTTCATGAAAAAGTTCTCCATAGCTTGTTCTACAGAATGGATTGTCCTCTTCCTGTTCATGTCAAATAAAATCTTGTCAAAATTGGTAGAGAGGTCTGTGTTGAGCTCCTTGTAGAAATTTCTAAGTTTTTATCATGAGTCTTTCGATGTTAGACTTGTTTTTTTCTACAATAACCTTGCTGGAATCAAGGGATTTTACTTGAAAGTATTAATTTTTTAAAAAAATCTTGCATTTGAGTGTTTAGGAGAGGGTCAGAAAATGATTAACAAATCTTTTTTTGAAGCTGAAAACCAGATATTTTCACTTGTCCTTAAACTTTTATGAGTTCTGGGTGTTGGTTTCTGTTTTTGTAATGTTTGAAGGTGATAGAAGTGCGTTTGTGTTTAATCCTTAAATCCATGTTATACTTTCAAAGATTGTTTCCAGCAAGCTCATTTTCAGTTTTAGCTTAGCAGCGCAAAAGACAGATGTTCAGTGTTACACTGAGTTCAGTTTGTGCTGCAGTAATAATTGCTTTAGACTCTAACTTTGTGGAATATGAGGAAAATAATAGGTTGAAGGTTGTTTTTTCTTTTTGATAACTATCACGCTGCTGGGAAATTAAATGTGTATCATGTTCCTTAGAGTTTCCAGCCATCCTATCCAAAACCCACTATCTGCGGTAAGAAATATGATTTTAATTTTTTCTCTAACATTTTTTGCCACATCAGTGTTTTCCTATGTGGAATAATGACTTTGCGCCATGCAACTCCATGTGAAGGGTTTTGAATAAGCTTTAAAAATTTTAAATTTATTTCCTTTTTAGAAAGCCAGAGATCCGTATTTTCATTCATCTAAATGCTTCATGAAGTCATTATTGCTGGGAAAGAGGATCAACCTGTTTGTTTCATTAGGCAGTAAATAACTAAAATGTTTGATATGAGCAGATCCTCAAAAAGGTTATTGTTGTAAGGCAGTTTAGGTTTCAGCAATTCCACACCTTGCAGCACAACCAGTCCAGAATTCTGACTTTCAATGTTTCTTCTTTATGCCTCTTTCACTGGTACAGGAGTGCTATTGAATGGCTCATTTGCATTATTCTGTACTCTGTAAAATGAATTTATTATGCAGCTTCTCTAAATAGGCTAACCAGTTGTAATCTCATTTTGGTGGTGTATGGTTTTCAGCAAAACATGATTACTTCTTTCATAATGCCTAAAAATAAACAAAAAATAACCTTGGAGCCCAACCTGTCCTTTTGCTCGAGTCTAGTGTGTTAAATGGTGCTATTAATCATGATGGGTAGTTATTTACTTGTTAAATACTTGAGTAATTTAAAATATTACTTACTTTGTGCACCAGTAACAGGTTTTGGTCTCTGTTATTAATCATGAAAATATTTAATGAAGCAGGATGAGAGCCATTCCCCAGATTACAAAAGTCTGAACTATGTTCAGATACCTCTGCCCAGCTGAAAGGGAAAGTTGATCCTGCATTCTGAGCCATGTGGATACTAATAATTCTCAGCTGGGAGCTCTGTTGGATCCATGGACTGATCCCGAAGCTCAGCTAGGAATCTGTATGGAGAGGGAAGGCTGAGCTTGGGATCTGGGCTGGAAGATCTCTGCTGACCATGGGCAGAGCTGGTTCCCATCTGGTCAGAAAGGGCATCGATTTAACAATGCACGAGGGCTTGCATCTGTGTTCATATTTCATAAAGATTAATCCTGCCTCTGTTTGCAGAAGCTGCTTAACATTGTTGTCGGTAAATGGTGGTCATGCTTCCACCAAAGTCAAATTTCTCAGCTCTTTGTGTGCTGATTAATTTTAGAATGATTGTGAGCCACCAGCATGACAAGACTTCAAAAGGAATTTTAGGAAGCATTAGGCAGCACATTTTGAGCTTGAGGAAATACCAGACCCTGGAGAACATTTATCTGGAATTCTTTATGTATTTTGTACAGGTGGAGCTTAAGCAGACACAAAGAAATGTTACTGATATGATCACAGAGGTGTATCCAAAAAGAAGGAGATGGATAGAGTTTGGTTTGTCTAGCTCAATAAATTGAAGATTTAGAGGGAACAAAGGTTAATTTAGTTAAGAGACAAGACTTGTACAGGAGTGAATGGATCTAAAATGACCATGAACAAATTTATTCTGGAAGATATGAAATGACCATCAGAATAAGGGTCAGAAATTGTGAAATGTAGGAATTATTTATGATCAGGATCAAGTGATCAGGCCAGCAGATCACTGCACCTGCCTGAGACACCAGAGGTGGTTCCTGTGTAAGGGTTTTACAGAATCACAAGATTGTTAGGGTTGGAAGGCACTTTTGGAGATCATCCAAATTAACCTTCCTGTCAAGATGGGTTACCTGGTTCAGGAACGTGTCCCAGTGGGTTTGGAATGTCTCCAGGGCTTCTCTGAAGTTCCCAAGGCAAGAGAAATCTAAGCTAGCTCAAGTTCTGAAGCATGGAAAATATGTTAGTAAGAATTAATTTAAAAGCTTATTTTAGGGTGCTGTTTCATGGCAGCTGCCCCAGGTTGGGGTGGAGACTGTGAGGGTCCCTCTCACACCAGCCCCTGTTTTTCCAGCTACATCATCCTGTGGGCGCTGGGATTCACAGAAACTTTGTGGTGACTGGGCTCAGGGAGGAGGTGGGACTGGAGAGAGAGGATTGTTCCAGCTCTGCCAGGAAATGAGGATGCTGTCAAAGCGCTCCTGTACTTTGCAGGCACAGTCCATATTACCCTCCTTCACCATGAATAGTTTTGGCTCCGTGGTCACTTTGATCTCTGAACGGACCCTGGGAGCAATAATAAATGAATAAATCATTTCTGAAGAAAATGATGGTGCCTCTTACAGAGCTCCTCAATTTCAGAAGGCGAGTGGCTGTTTGAAACTACCTGTTCTGACACTACTGCCGGCAAACCGCTCCTTGAATAACTTAACGAGATTCCCAGTGCCAAGAAAGATGCACACCTTTTACTGAATATGCAATAAAATTCTTATAATAAACACAGGTATGTAAGGAAAGTGCTCATAAAAGTGAAGTTCCTGTGGTAGATAGTCTCACAAAAGAGTTTGTCACATTTTGTTTCCAGTTAATGGATGCCTACCGCACTCACGCAGCTTCAGTGACAGGAGAACTGAATTCATTTAAGCCAATAAAGTCACTCTAATTTGCATTTTCATAGCCCACTCTTCAGTACTCCGAGTGTGACTTTCCCTTTTAGGACGGAGCTGTGCAGTAAATGGATAGGTAGGCCCTTTAAAAGGATATTTATCATCCTTGAAGAATCTTAGTGCCAAATCTTAATAGCATTTCTTACAAAAATGACTGGAATTCTCTATCAGATATGGAGGTAAAGCTGTAGAGATTGGGAACAGTCCTTTTTTTAAATTTCTTTCCTGATAGAAAGAAGAGCAGCTAAAGCCTGAAACAGTGAAAACTTCCCACCAAAATGGAAATACTGCATAAAGCTGCCCCAAATCGTAGCATTCTAGTAATAACATAATTTAAAATAACTGTATGTTTAATTAAGTTAGTCACATGCAGAGATAAATAATTCAACATACCTTTATGCAAAGTTGAAATACCTTTGTTAATTGTGCCAATCAGAGGATAATTTATTCAGGCTTTTGAGGCTTTTTTTTTTGTTACAGTTGTTATTAAAATACACAGAAGACACAGAGAACTTCATGTCCAGTCTGTGTGTGTGATTTGATGAAATAATTGCTTTAGGAACTGCTGACACTCTAATTGGAGTCTGTGTAATGCGGAATCAGAGCCTTACTTAGAGCAGTGCCCTCTTTATTTTAAGTATCCCTCTGTTAATTTCATTTGAATAACTTCCTCATTTAAATCTGGAGAGAAGACTTCAAATTTCATCATCTCCCTATGACTGTGTGCTGTTTATCACTTGTTTCCTTCTCTGATGGCCTCCTCCCTATCCCTTTTTGTGGGTCTGGTGTCGCAGCACCTGAACATGGAAAAGGTTTTAAGATTCAAAGATCTCAATCTGCATGATAAAAATATTTTGTCATGAGCAATTTAATTCAGTGTTGGCAGTTCTCATTATTCTGATTACTTTTTTTCTCTCCGTTCTCAGCTCTAAGGATCATCATATTTCTTATGAAAATCTGAAGTTTTCATATGCAAAAAGCAAATTTCTGTTCCTCATGTTTCCACAGAAAAGCTCAGAAGCATAAATTTTCGATACCCACTTCCAAGCAAATGAGTCAAATAAAAAAGAACCCCCCAAAACTATACTTTAAAAGATAAAAAAAACCCCCAACCCTACCAGAAGCTTCAAACAAAACAAACAGAACTAAAAACTCATTTCTTAGGAAGTGACTCATAATTTTTGAACTCTTGAAATTATTTCTCTTAGTAAAAATGAGTGTGATTTCAATTTTAGCTCCTCCTTTTTGTGTTTTATGTTAATTTGTTTGCATTTCAGATTACTCTCCTGAACTCAAAGGTAAAATGTGACCCTACAGAATATTTTCCTCTGAAATGAAATTTGTTTACTCTCTGCAGAATTCCTGTCTGGGCAGATGGTTTTCACAGGTGTCTGCACCATTTACATTTCTAATTAAATAAAGCCTTACACAAGGATGAATTTCACACCATAAGAATGTGTGTGAAATGCAATTAATATTTTGCAGCTTGTGTTTCTGTGCTAGGTGATCTCCTAAAGGTAGGGCTAATGAAGATATGAAGGTGTACACAGCAAAAGGTGAGAAAATTCATTTGCAGAACGAGCATGTGGCCAAACTGAAACTGTGCAAGTTGAAAAGAACATAAAGATTCTGCAATTCTTTAGAAAGACTTTTCTGAGATGACTTTCATTCACCAGAAGAGGAGGTAAAAGGACCCTGGGTTTTTTTGAGGTGTCGTGACACCCAAAGGTATTTTAGCATCAGGGAGTTTGTTCATTTCCTCTGCAGTACAGTATTAAATTGCTCTCCTTTTTTGCTTTCCAACCATACTCTATGTAAGCAGCTTTCAGTGCAAATGTTGAGGTCAGTAAAGGTCACCTGCATGTGCGTGCTGGTTTGTTAACTAAAAAAAAAGGTGTTTCTTGATATCTCACCAGGAGTACAGTTCTAGCACAGTGGCCAAACTAGCACAGGAGTTATCTGAACTATGACATTTCCTTACACAAACTGGCAATAAAATCTGAAAGAAAAATTGTCAGAATATGAAAACTGAGTCTTTGCTCTGTACATTTCTGAAAAGCAGGAGGTTATGAAAAACTTTGATTTTACTTGTTGGTGAACACAAGATCTGTAGGTCTGAGTAGTCATGACTCTGCTTTGCTTTTCAGACTTTTACCCTTTTAGATTTTCATGAGCAAATTGTTTGCTGCATAACTGTCATTTTTGTTCAACAGTTTGGCTTTTTTCTTGGTAGCAGGTGAGGGATCCTTTTGTACTAATTGTCCAGCACCTGACTAGTTGTGTGAACAATATTTGTATATTCAGAGTTCTACATATGACATTTAAATATTATTTACAGTGTATTTAGATGAAGTCTTTCTTTAGGCAGCTATCAGCCCATATACCCTTCTATTATATCCAAAAATATGAAATCTACATGGTGTTTAAATTCAGAATATATTCTGCCTTGAACAAGTCTTTTTGCCTTAATCATATTTTTTCAAGACTACTATATTTTTGAAGACTACTATCTCCACTGTGAAGAACCTTAACAGAAATTATTTTAATGAGATAGACATTCAGTTCTCATGAAGTTTCTTCATGAGAAATATAAAGAATAATTTTCCTTTTAAAAGACAATTAATTAAAAACTGTCCATGTGATGACAGATTTAACATTTGTCTGATATGTTGAGAAGAAGAAAGTGCCTGGAATTGCACAAGTGGAATAAAATGTTCCATTTCACAGCAAGGCCAAGCTTGAGTCTCGTAATTATTTCAAAGGGAGTAAAGGTCATTTTCTATTTGCTGCATCTCTATTATGTGAGGCTTCTGTACCAGGCTTACAGAAGTTAACTCATGACCCATTTAGACTGCCCAGATTTCAAAGTCAACTCAGACTGTCACAAATCTGATAAAGTAGACACATTCCCTTCTCTAAGTACTGCCATAGATGATGTCCAAAGAGGCTTTTTATTTATAGCTCTGTAAGACAAGAGTTCCAGCTTTAAGGCTTGAGTAGCTGTGAGATCAGTACATGATTTGCCTCTTACTTGCTGTGTTAATCCTTTAGGGGAAGAGCTGTTTGTGGATAAGTTTCAGGATATATGGCTTGGACTGTTTTTCTGCTGGGGGCTCATTATGTAACTTTGCTTGCATCTTGAGATGGGAAGAGGCTTTCTCCTGCTGTGATTGCATTTTTATGCATATTCATCCAGGAACACTGAGTCACAAAGACAGGTACTTTAAACCTGCACCTGTGCATGGAGAAGAAGCGTGCAGAAGATGCATGTGTGCCTTTCTTCCTGTACATATGCCCATTGAAATGCATATAAGGCAGGTTTTATAACAATCAGTAATCAAGCTTTATGCACAATTTTAGGGCAGGCTCTGAATACCTCAGTTCACATTTGCAGATGTCTCCTGCTGGAAGACTGAAGGGGACACATCCAATTTTCAACTCCAAAATCTCCAATAAAATCAATATAACAATGTTATTTAGAGAATAAGGAATTGGGAGCTGTGGTTTTAAACCTTTTTAAGAAGGACAGAAATAGTGTGTACTGAAATTGATAATAGTCAAGTGTATTGCACTTTTCTTGGTGTATTACTTTAAACCTTTCTCTTCTTTCTTGGTTAATTCTTCCGAGGGACCAACGTGGAGCAGGTCAGAATGGAAGGCAGAGGTGTCCATCTGCTGTGTTCGCCTTCCACCAGATTAATTGCCATGAAATATTCTGGCTGCTTCTTGCAGTCTGCTGGCACTTCTGGCCAAGCTTTTATAACAACTGTCAGTGACATGAAACAAATGATCCAGCAGTTGGTTCCCATAAGAACAGCTAATGCAGACCAGGTGGGACATCACTGCCTTTGGATTTTGGAATTGAGATCACACAAGACTTTAAATGAGTGGGAAATGCAAGAAGGGAGAGAGCAGATCACGTATCACCGTGATTTAGCAAATGGACTGTGAGTGGTGAGGAACAGGGAAACGTGCAGACGGTAAAATATTGCAGGACATCTTTAGAATCAGGGTCAGCAGACTTGGATGATAAAGGAGTGGAGGTAGGACTGAGAGATGCTGCTGGTGTGTTGGGAGCAGTGAGAGTGCTGTTGTCACCTGAGCTGCTGAAGTGGAAAAGAGCCTTCAGCATTCACTGACGTGGTATTGGGGAGAAATTGCCTTCACTTTACCCCCGAAGAACTTTATTACCAGAACTGTAATTGTGTGTTGAGAATGTCTTCAGTAAATAGACCCATTGTGCAGAGGCACTTGAATTTAGGAGCAAATGTCATTCAGAGTCCCTGTGTTTGTTTCCTTCTTGGTTGCCACACGTACCCTCTCTGGTTGTTTGTGCTTGGGCTGCCTGACAAGCAGCGGATTGCCCATAACAATTTTGAGATCAGAGTGGTCCATGCACCACCTGAAAGTCAGGTTTTGTAAAACACCTTTAGATGTTCTAAAGCAGAAACTACTTCTGAAAATGCACTTATGGGTTGGAAAATACGATTTGGCTTATCCTACTCTTAACCTTGCCTCCTTTTGCCTCTCTCCTAAACCTTTTCAACTTTTTAGTTTTTTTTTTTTTTTTTTTGCTTGCTACTTCTTTCTTGACTGTTCTTACTGCCATGCTCTCATTTAACAGCTGCCAAGAAAAAATAGCCCTTCAGGTTGTTTTCTCTATTCAGGGATAAAATACTTGAGAGTCTGAGATTAGAATTGTATCTATTCCCAAGCAATTTTATTTTGCTTTTAAGCTTCTTCCTTTGGTGTTCCTCTGGTGACATGGAACTTGGGTGGCCATGTACTAACAGTGATACAAACTATATTCAGTGAAACCTTCAGATCCACCTCCACTATGATGCACTCATTTCTTTTTCAGTCCTCCCTTAGTGCAAACAAGTTTTTGATTATAGGGAAAATGGACAAACTGTGGCTTAGAGGGAAAAAAAGGAACTGTTCATACTTGCTAGCAAAGAATTTCTTTTATAAATGAAACTTCTGTATGTGACACTTTACCCTTGAATATAGAATTTCTCCTGCAACCTGGTGATCAACTAACATTGAAACAGATTTGAAGTTCCTAATTTATCAGTTATTGAAATAAACTTGCATGTGCTTAATTTTAGCATATACTTAGGTCCAGCTGTATTTAGCTAGGCCTAAATAAATGATTTCTTAGGAGCAACATTACATCCTATGTTTTTATAGACCAGTAACATTCTTTATTGATATTCTGAACTGAAATTCACCTTGAAAGCTACTATTTTGTAATTTCAATGCCAGCCCATATATATAAAAGCAAAAACCTTTCATAAAAAATTGTTTAGCAAGATTTGAGGGGGAAGTGTGATGTGATGGATATTTTGTTTTATGAGCATGGACCCCAATGTTTTGTTTTATGAGCACTCAGCCTAAACCCGCTATGGTTCCCAGAAGCCAACATGATGGATGAAGGGGTGGATGTTAAAAGTCTATTTCTGCTTTTTCTTTCCCTCAGGTTCTGCTGCTTGCATGTGCAGAAGATTTAGAATGTGTCCCTGGATTCCAGCAGAAGGTTTTTTATATAGAAAAGCCATTTGAATTCACAGAGGACCAGCTGGTTCTGAACCGTATGTTATTTTCATATATTACTATTGTGCAAAAATCGGAATTGTTTATGTATTCATTTCATTCCTGCCATTTATCAGAAAGCTTTTTTTGTTTTGGACCTAAGATTTTGGATGTTGCCATGATTCAGTCTGAGTTCCCCTGCATTAATCTTATGTCTCTACAGACTTTACTCTGTTTCATATATTAGAAATGGCAAAATACAATATATAATCATTAAGGGCTATGTGAGTATTGTGGAAACCTAGAATCAGTCACTTCTTAAAAATTAAATTTACTCTGAATTTTTTTTTAATAATCTTACCAATGATCTTGGAGACCAGGACTTGCCCACCAACATCTCTATTAAATTATCTCCACAACTCAGATTTAGAAGTCTGTATTTTGAAAGCTTTCACACCTGATTCAAGTACAAGTCTTTACATGAAATTCAGTTTGGGATCATCAGTGATAGCAAGGTCTCACACAACTGGAATATTCAGTATATTTCTATTGGGCAGGTGTCACATCATAAAGCCCAATCTGGCACAGCATACCCAAAGCATTAAACTGAAGGAGATGTAACAGTTTTTTCAGTTCTGGTGCTCATTCCAATACTTCAGGGTTACAATACATCATTCATTCTATTCTGGGACTTTGGGACTTCAGCACTGTCAGACAAAAGTGATGCCTTATCCTGTGGTCCATGTCTTTAAAGACTTAAAAAAAGGATCTAAGCGCTGCAGTTTTCATTACTTCCAAACACTCCTGCATTTTTACATGTGATATTTATTACTAATGATTGGTTTGCTGTGCTTGGCTGTTGGTGCTGAACCAGGAATTCTTCTGGGTGTCCAGCATTAGGGAGTAGTGCTTGGCTGTTATGTGCAATATCTACAATGGGATACATCCCACAGCTTGGAAGGACCAAGAAATGTAAACCAATATTACTCATCAAATGCACACATTTCCCATCTCAGTTCCCTCCAGATATCGCTGCTGCATATTGATGTATTTTCACTTGAGATGAAGGTGTAATCTGTGCACATTCACTTTAAAATAGTACTAACTTCTCAAAATGAAATGTTAGAATTAGTTGCCAAAGTCTATTGAAATAACTCTCTTAAACTTAAGTCATTCAGCCTTTGGAGATGCTAAAATAAACCTCTAGGTTAACATTTTTAGTCTCAGCATTTTGATATGTTGCTTAGTCTGAGCTGCTTTTCCACAGAAACTTTAGATCAGGAGTAGTAGTACCAGTCAGAGATGTGAGATTGTTGCTCAGCTTAGAAAAGAGATTTCAAACTTCTTATTTCTTTGGGAAATTTCTTTTTCTCTGGAATTCTTATTTTGGAGTTGTCAAACCCTTTATTCCTACATGGCTAAAAGTTGAAATTCTTAGAATACAGTAGATTTAATAAGCATGTATATTTGAAGACCTATAAAAAGAAGCAGTATGGGTAAACTAGGGTTAAATTGAATAAAAGAAACTTTTGCTGAGTACTTTTTCTGCTTCAGAACTTTTGGGCTGTAGTGTGTCTGGTCAGCTCTGCTGATTTGGAGAGGATCACCCCAAGGATGGGTTGGTTCAGCCAAACTGACTGGACTGCTCTGTGGTGACCCAGCCATTTGCTGTGGTGTCAAATGAGCACAATAATTAAGATGCCATCATTAGTGAGAGGAGGAGGGAAGAGCAGAAAGAGACTCAGAAATGCCTGGGAACAATCTCTGGAATTAAATTATTTTAATAAGCAGACACTAAATTGGCCTAATGTGCAGTGTTGGACAGAGGCAGACTGTCGATGGCTGATCCTGGTTAATTCAATCACCCACAAACAGGGTGTCCTTCATGCAGCACCATTAAACCTCAGCACAGTTCCTTCACTCTAGCTGTCAACAGAATTGATAATTTTAATTGTCTGTTTGAATACACTTTGCATGCTCTTGCATCTTTTTATGCCCATTACCAAGAGCAGTGTAATTTAGCAGTTGCATTGCAATGCGAGGCTTACCAGGGCTGTGTAAATTAATAGAGCAAATATGTAAACCAGGCCTATAGCAGTGATTGTTTTGTAGTCCTCAATAAGCCAAGGAACTCCTTAATTCTTTTCTGAAGTACAATAATACAGTCTTTTTTCTTTTTTCTTTTTTTTTGTTTTTCTTTTTTCTTCTTCAATTCAGACAAGAACCTACTGTATGTTTCATTGCTATCATCTCTGTCATAATTAAATATAGGTTGTGTAAATGTAGGTTCTTTCGTATTTATATTACCTCTACATAGTGCAGTGTTAATTGTATTTTACATTTACTGAGGGCAAGAATGAAGAGAAGACCATTCTGAGGGTATAGAATTTTCTCTTATTTCTGATTTTATATCTGGCAGCAATTTTTATTAAAGCCTACTTATAAGCTGGCCACAACAAGTCCAGCTGTGTGTGCATATTCTCCTTCCTATTAGTTTACCTGGTATTCAGTTACTATTAGCATTTCTGTCATGGGCTCAGGTTGAACTAGTTTTTTAATTCTTATTTATTTATTTGCTCTTTCATCTATTTAATGGCAACCTCCAGACTTTGATCATTTCTTTGTCCCAGTTTGGTCACTTTTTTTTTTGCCCTCAGACCCCTTCAGGACTCCTTATAACTTGTGTTTTCTATAACCATAAACAAAATAAGGTTCTTTTACTTTTGGTCTGCCCATTTTTTTTCCTCTGTGTGCAGAACTAGATGTTCCCTGGATGTAATGGGAAAAGATCCATGGAGTCACTTTCTGGAAATAGTAATTTTTTCCTTTCTTATAGCTTTTTTTACTTTACACCTAGGACCATCTTTGCAATCCAATAGAGAAGATCAAGATTTCCACATTCTTGATGATGTGCTAATCGACAGCATTTAATTAGAGGTTTTACACCTGTCAGAAGCACTAGTGGCCATGAAATGCCTCCCCACCAGAAAGCCTGGCCCTGCCAAGGCTGGCAGGTCACTGGCAGTGACAGGGCTCTGTCACGCTGGGCTGAGGAAAGTTCCTAATCAGACTCAACAAACGTGGGAATGTAATTGTGTTACATTAATCACGTTTATACTTAACACACATCGGGCTTGGCTTTTGGGGGTATTTTTAATTGACAATGAATCAAATAGTGCACTTGAATAATGGAGGCAATTAACATAAAGCACGAGGTAATGCATTGTGCATACTAAACCGGGGAGGGCACTGCCAGTGCTTTAAATGTCAAAACAAAGGAAGTTTTGACCCTTACTTGAAAAGCTTTAATTTGGATGTTAATTAATGGCTGACCTCTTGTGTCTCTTACGTGATAGATTGCATGTTCAGAGCCTGGGCTGCTTCAAGATCAAGGTTTTGTCTGTCTGCATTTGGGTACTTTTTGTTCTGTGGATTTTAACAAAGAGCCTTCTATTCATCCACATAAAAATCATTGTTTACTCATATGATGTGAAATATCTTAGTGCACTTATTAATGCTTAAAAGCAGTTTTTCAATTGTCTGGCAAAACTGTGGCCTCCAATAAGATTTACTTTGTTCAAACCAAATAAAGCCTGTGGAAAGATCAGAGAAGATCATCCCTCCTCCTACAGCCCAGTGTGCACAGGGATCATGGCCCCGGTCATGCTCACATCCAAACATTTCCTGCTGATTCTGAGCTGGTGCCGTGTGAGAGCTGTGATTTGTTACATCCACCCTTCCCACTGATTCCCTGCCAGTTGACAGCACAGATCTTCCCGTGCCTGTTCCATGCTGTTTCATAGTGGTGCTGTTCCAGTCCTGCTCATCCTCATCCTGGAGCTGTCCCACCCACCTTGTCCCTCTCCCCACACCTTGCACAGAGCCAGCGTGGCAGCCTCACTCAGCCCCCTGAGATTTGCACAAGCCTCTGCAGGGTTCTCAAGTGGGGGTTGGATGAGAGTGCAAACTCCTCATGCTGGGGTGCAGGGTTTGTGTAATTGGGATTGCATGTTGTAGCTTGCAAAAGAACATGTTCAAGCAAGGTAAGATTTTAAGCTTAGCAACTTCTTGCAGGGAAAACTGTCTGGGCTTCTGGGTAATAGCAAGATAACTGTGGATTTTCCACCTATTCAGTGTGTCCTTGATGAAACAGTGTTGTGGCTTTTCAAAATGAAGAAGTTTTAATGCATTTTGAGTTCTACAAACATCTAAAATTTTCTTTCAATTCACATAAGTTGCTCTCTGTGTTAAGAATGTGCTTCAGAAGATGTTGAAAAATGACTTGGTTTCCATTCCTTGGCATGAGGGAACAGGTTTAAAGGAAAGGCATCTCAACTTTCCTACCCAGATAGGGGAGTGCTTGTTATATCCTAAAATAAATATATCTTAGTGGGCTCGTATGCATGGATAGAATTTGAATGCTACAGCTTCAATCTGACACTTGAGTACATGGTTAAGATTAGGCACCTGGACCTTTATTCTGTGTGGACAGAAATATTGGTAAGGATCTGAAGCCACACATCTTAAGCACACTATTCCTATTGATCACAGGAAGCCAAACCCATGGAAGTAAAATTCCAGGAAATATCTGGGGGTGTGTGCAAAATGGTTGCAAAGTTGTGAAGTTTTAAAGTGGGAAGTTGGGAACTTTACTACGTGTTTGTGGAGGCAGGGTGAGGAAGATTTTTTTGCACCTAAATACCTGATGCATTGTCCTTTAATTGAAGTTTGATGCTGAACTCCTACACGGAGGGAGATGGTTGTCTGGGAATGCATATTGTGACTAAATAATACAGAATATCTCAAATGTGCCTCTGAATAGATACATGCAGATTGATGTTGCAGCACAACAGTATCACATCATCTGTTTAGCTCCTTTCACACATGATTGAAGTAAAAGAAAACAGCAGAGAATAGTTGTTGAGTGCCAGGTGGTCAGACAATTCCCTCCCAAACAATGAGTGTCAGCTTCCAGGACCCGAGGGGGAAGGAGTCAGGAACAGACTGTTTGATTTTTATGCATATACATTTAATTAAACTAGTACTTGCAAAGGTAGGACATTAGACTGAGCAGAGTGAAAGAATTATTTAGTCTCTGAAAAACATCTTCAGGGCTGAATCAAAACCTCTCAGGGGTGCAGTCAGCTCTTGTGGAATAACAGAGGGAAAAGCATATGTGTTGATGAAACCTCCTCTTGGCATTTTAATTCCAAGTGGAGGAAATGAGGAACTAAACCCAAAGTTTCTTGTTTATTTCATTGAGAAAAGCCACACAATCCTGTTTAAAAAACTAAACTAAAACAAATAAACCCACAGGAAAAGTGGGTGAGGATCTTTGTAGCGACAGTGAATGCTCTGTTAGCGGCTCGGTCTGGATTTAGGAAGATAAAAGTAGCAGATTACTAGGTTTGAGATTTAATTTGTTTCTGGAGACTTTCCAAGAACCATAGTGTTTCACAGCTAATATTTTTTGAAATACGTGTGGGCTTTGGTTGGCTGAAAGATGCCAGCTGTTCCCCTAATAATCTAAATCAATGGCCAACTGCTCGGTATTAGCAGGTTGGGTCTCTTGCTCAGTGCACTGCAAACCTTGTATTAATAATGTCCCCAGGTGCTTCAGTGGAAAACTTCTCTGCTCATTTCCAGTTGGCAATTTCAGAACAAAAAAAAAAAAAAAAAAAAAAATCAAATTAGCTAAGCTATTACTCCTGAACCGATTACCCACGCAGGCCACGAGGCAGCTCCTTCTCTGCAGGTGTAGAAATACGTTGGGAGGCCCAAATCTTTTCATTTAGGAAAATGTAGGTGGCTTAGCTTAGGCCAAACTCCACAAGCAAATAATCTGTCACTGATTGCTTCTGGCTGGCAACTTTTTAACAGGGTCATCTTCCTGAGGAAGTGAGAGGCAGGGAGCTGAGATTCCTGGTTGTAGGTTAGAGCTGGGCTCACTCTGGAGAGGATCCAGCACAGCCCAGCTTTGCCCATATCTGACAAGGAGATGCAAATCACCCCACACTGAGACATGCATGCATTTCTGCAGAACATTTCTTGGTATTTCACAGACTGCCTTTCTGACAAGACTTTTAATTTGAGGATCTTAGGAAAGCACCATTCAAAAGAATCATGGCTAGCTAACCTTTTCCATTACATTTCAAAGTGCAGTGTGGACATTTAGTGAGAATTAATGGGAGTATGTGAGGTTAAATCTTCCTTTAAACATAGAATCTCATTTAAGTTAATGATATCTTAAAGCATGCAAGTATTCTTGAAAATAATTGCAGATGTAGTTCACAATTAATTCTGAGCTTTTAGGATTTCTCTCTGTTAATCCAAATCAAATTATAACTTTTCTAATGCAATTATGATCATGATTCAACTTGCAGTTTTTCTTTCCCTTTGCTTATTTAAATCAGTCCTTTTCAGACAGAGCAGTCTGTCTGCTTTAATGGACACATCTCCTTTTCATACAGCTTCCCTGTGCCATGTGATTTCTCAGTCTTGCCTTGAGAATAAGTACCCCTGGCTGTAAATTCAGGAAGTCTTTCAGAAATTTGTTAGACTGGGGGATTTTTTCTAGCTGGAGGCTAATGCTCTGATTTTGTTTTATGCCTCTGTTCAGCCTATCCACCTGAACTTTTTCCCCTAGAGAAGGGGAAGAAAAAGTAACTTTTAATGGATTGATTCTGAAAACCCTGTTTGGTCTGGAATGACTTTGTGCATATTTGTGTGCCTTGTACCTGCTGCTTCTGGGGCAGACAAGTGAACCTGTGGATAGGGGAGTACGAGCATGTCATAATCCGTGATGTGAATATTAACTAAAATGTTTGTCTTGTGTTTTTCTAATCCCTGAAAAAATATCATCATGGGCAAAGAGTAGGATTTGCTCAAATAAGAAACCCTGCCTGTAAGTTATTATCTTTAACAAAATTAAAAATTCCTTTACCAAGGAATTATTTTAAAACAAATTAAAATACAACTAAGAGCCTTGGGAAGACCTAAAAGATTCCTATAGTCATCTGGGATGTTGTTTTTTAGACAAGAGTTCCACTTATAATACTCACTGTGATTTGTTTACTTTCTTTCAAAAAAGAAAAGCAATAAAAAACCCAGTGCAAGCTTCATCTCTGAGCTGTGGAGAGAACTGAAGCAGAACTGAGGGGCCTTTAATAAGGCAGCAAAATGGAGGCAAAGCTGGAGCAGCTTTACAGGTAGTCGATAGCAGAAGAGAAATTCCTCCCTGGAGTTGGAGCCAGCACTGGTAAATCTCTGACACTTCTGAAACACTTGCTGGCAAGTACCAGAACCTAAAAGCAGGTTAGACTGAAGTAAGTGATAATCTCCTTGATGTACAGGACCATTCTGCTGCCAGGGAGTCAGGTTTGTTTTACTGAAGAGCAGATTGTGAATCTTTTCTCCTTTATCAACAGCGTTGTCAATGCTCTGGCTGGCTCTGGATACATGTATAAACTGGATTGTCCTGCCTTGGACTTTTTCTAAACTAGTGTAAAGCAAGGTTGTAGAAAATGTGTGCACTTTTTACTTTGTTGATGTTGTAGTCTATAATTAAATATATTTATATTTATCTCTACTAAGCACACTTATAGGAAATATTGTTTATCTAAAGTATTATGGCACGTGGGTTTTGTTTACCTTCCTTTTTGTGGCAGTGAAACAGAGGAAACACAAAAATGTGCCCTGGTCTGCTAAAAACCCAAATTGCCTGGTTACAAGTAGGATCCCTGCAGACTTTATTTAGCTGGAATTTTAATTACAGTGCCAGCTCTCAACACTTACAATAAAACAGTAGGGAAACAACTGTAATTTGACCTTTATAAAACATTAACACCAACCTATACAAAAACATAACTCCAGCTTAAAAGAATACAGTGGGAGGCAGAATTCAAGAAATTATGAAAACTGTGTTTACAATACTTTAACTTTTAAAAAAAGCTCAGCAATGTGCTCGTGTGGAGAGCAAAGTGTGATATTGGTGTGTTTGGCTCCCTGAACCACCTCGTGAGCCTCATGCAAAAATGCTGCATTGTTGGCAGAGCAACCTTCCCATGGTTTTTTTATGTCTTGGGGAAATCAGTGCTGCTGTGAGGCTTGGGGTAAAGGATGCTGCCTAAACCTCACGGGAAATGCTGATGGATAAAATCCAGCTTGTTTCTTTCCCCAGAAAAGCCAATTCAGGGATCTTCAGGTGCCCTCCCACTCCCTCTGATTCTCCTCTTTGCTGGAGTGCTTGTGACAGTCCCCTGGGGTGAGTTGCACCCTGGCCCAGGGGCTCCTTTCTCCTGTTGAAGGCCAGAGCAGAATGAGGTGAGGAAGAGGAGGAGTGGAGCAGGACAGTCCGTGCCCACGTGGGATGGGAATGTCAATGCAACAGCTCTGCTGACCTATCAAAGGGGTCACAGGACTGGCTCCAGGGTGTAGAAGCACCAGAAATGGTCACAAATCCAAATGCATTTTTGGTTAATTCTGGCTGAAACAGTCCCTGAGCTGTGGTGCAGCAGCTCACAGCATTTTCTAATTCTGTCATCACACGATGATGAATAGTGTGCTCCAGGTCTTCTCTTGTTGTTAATTTAATATATAATAAGCATAGTTAATAAATGTCACCTTGTTTTTTTTATGAAACTGACTTGAAGCTGTAAACACAAGGATACTTTAAACGTCCCATAATAAAAGGAAATTTTAAAAATGTCTGAATGCCAAGGTTACAGGTTGCCTTTGTGTGACCTGAAATGTTTTCCTTTTGCTGTTTGCTGACAGGTGAAGCATCAACTGCTAAGATCTCTTCTTCCCTAACTTTTGATGTGATGCTTCACACCACATTATATTTGTGTTCAAAAGCAATGCTGGATGCAAACAAAAATTATGGGGGGTAGGAAGGCAGTTATTCAGTATTGGGGTTGAGATCTTTCCAGGGGTTCATTTTGGCTGAATAAAATCCATGAGCTCAGCTGTCTAGGATTTGGTGTTTGGCTGTCCAGTTACTATTGCTGTTTTTTAGGGTTTTTTTTGGTGTTTGTTTTTAATCAAGGCTCTTCTAGCTAGAATTTTTATTCAGCCTGGTTTGTATTTATGGAGGAACCACTCAACTGTGTCATAAAAAAATATAGGAAATAGTGATTTTATAATATTTTTCTAGAGCAATGAAAGCCGTACTGTGGGAGTTACACAGGGTAATTTGCAACCAAAGAGCTCATTTCATTTAAATTTTTAAAAGTTACATTTGTGACAGAGGAAAGAGACTAAAATTATCTTTAATAACAGAGCTGATGAGTTCACTCTTCCGATTAATAAGAAAATGCAACTCTCCAAATGTTCTGTAAGATTTGGTGTTCCTTCTGAGAAATCAGTCAGATCTCATGCAGGTAGGCAGAAGGTTTTTGGCATAATAGAGTAGCAGTTCTGTCAATTCAGTGTAAATCAAAATAAGAAATTTTATTTGAAATTATATTATTACTTCTGGCACTCTACTTTTATTCTTTGAGACACTGCCTTTAATAGCTTCTCCAATAAAGTTTGAAGAAGCTGAAATATAGAAGCTTTAACTCTTCCATAATAAATCTATTAATTGTACTGCTTCTGAAAACATTGGGCATTGACTACTGACTGCTGTTTTTATAAGTCAGCATCACTTCCCAGAACTGTCTAACTACAGTTAGCACTGGTAATTAATTGAAATGAAATTACTTGAATGATGAATGAGGGCTGTGGACACGTTTGACTTAACTCTTTCTGGCACTGTAGCTGTGCTTTAGTTCCTGATTTAGAAGGTATTTGAGTGGCACTTTAATTCCAGTTCCTTCCCCACTCTATAGAGCTTTGTCAGGGTACCAGAGGTCCAGATTCTCTCAGCTCCAGCACCATTCTTGCTCAGAATGTCCTCTGGGAAAGCTCAGGCTGAGCTGTGAGGAGGCTGCTGCTATGCAGCCATGCAAAAGAAAAGGTAGGAGAGCTTCCCAGCACATGAGTTTTCTGTGTTGGAGCAGATGATTTGGGCTGATTATGCTCAGAACCATAAATACAGCAAGGAGTTCAATTTCCACGGGTGAGTGCTGTTCCTGCTGAAATTGGGTTTTTCTGCATAAGCCTGTGCTAAAACTCTCATCCTTCCTGTGTGCAAGGGCTACTGGATTTTAGGTAACTGATCAAACAAGTCCAGACTGGGCTTTTTAATGCTCTCTTAATGACCTCTTAAATAGAAGAAATCTCTGGATAGGGCTGTGCTCTGGAAATAGGTGCAGGGGCTGGCGCTGCACCTGCTGCTGGCAGTGTGTGGGTGAGAGCCTCAGGAGGTTGGGATGCTGAGCATGGCTGGGGGGAACAGCTGGCACTGCCCTCAGCAGAACTGACAGATTTAACAGTTTAATAAAGAGATAAATATTTCTTAAATTAGATTAAAGACCTGATTTAATGCAGCCAGATTGAAAATGATAGGAAATGGGTAAAGGTGATAAACTGTTCTTCGTTGAGTTTATTATTCATACAGATCTCTAAAGCCAGGTGTATAACAAGTCTTCCTTCTAAAGCTTGGGGTTTAGGGAACCCAGAGGCAGCCTCAGCTTCCAGTTGGTCCTCTGGGAAAGCTCCTGATGAGTTTAACAGAGCTTTGCCAGTTTGGGAATGGTGGGAGAGCGCAGGCTTAGCTCTAGATGCTGTGTTCCAGATTTCATCCTGCGTGCTTCTTTCCAGAATTAGTGCCTGCAAGGGTCAGTTAAAGAGCCTGTTCAGACCAAAAGGGCCCTGCAGGCTTCCCAGGCATTGCACAGTTCATGGAACCTGTGCACAGCAGGTCTCTGGAGCTGGGAAGGTGTGGGGTGTGCCAGGACTAAACTCTATGGCTGGGTAGTGCTGTGAGGAGGGAATGGCACTTCCTGCCTTTATGGGTTATTTAAAAAACAAAACACACCAAAAATCAACCAAATCCCACCAAAACGAATATAAACACAGAATAGAGCCCTCAAAGGAACATTCAGGCAAGTACAGCAACCTCTGCTTCTCTTCCTTTCCTCTCACCTCTCTGTGACTGTCTGTGAGACTCTCTCTGGCAATCCTTGAGATTTTACAGTGTGTTTTCTTGTTGAGGAGCAGAGCTTTTACTTGAACCTACACATGCCATATTCCCAGGAGACTGAAATCTCACCTGTGCACATCAGCCTGCCTTTTATCCTTCTGTTGCCTCTTCCTTCTGTTGACAGAGCTTTACTTTAAATGGATTAATTACACATCCATTAAATCAGCGACTTCACAGCCTGGTAGTTTGCCCATTTCCACAAGTTTAAATCCCTGCTCATCTGACTGTTTATATTTTTTATGCCTTAAATCAATCAATGAATAGATAAAACCATGAGAAGCATCAGTGATTTCAAAATAACTATTTTTATAGGTATTTTAATAACTATTGAGGGAGCTGGAACTTGCTTGTGATGTGTGCATGAGAATATTTGAATGTAATGATTTCAAAGTTTGGAGGAATATTTAAACATTTAGCATGAAGCAGCGGAAAATGTGCCTTGTTTTCTGGATTTTCAAGTCACGTGCTTGAGTATCATTCTTATGGTTTGTTTGTTTTTTTCTTTTGTCTTACAACAAATAATGAGATAAAGCTGAAATGGTTCCAGTGAAAGGGGGCTGGTGTAGGAGAGTTTTCTGTAAAGTAGAGGGGACAGTGCATGCTCCAGCAGCTTAGAAGGAGCAGTGCAGGTGAACTGGAGCCTTCCAGATCCTGCTGGGATTCTGGAGCTCCTGGTTACATCAAGAACACGAGGTCTTCTCCCTTCTCCCTTTGTAATTCTGGAACTTTATTTATCTTTCCTGTATCTGTTAGAAATTCAACATTTGTTTGTCGAGAAGAATGCTTTCTCTTGCATTGAACAGCTTTTTACTTTGTTTATATTTAAGTAAGAAAAATTATTTTTTTTTCTTTCAAATTTGATTCTGGTGGGATTCTTCAACACCTTCTGCTAGGCATCTGAACCAAAACAACAACAACAAAAAATTATTTGCACAGCCCTAATGGTGTCAGTGAATTGATTTCCCTAGAACACAAGACTGCATTTCCTGTCTGGGATGCCCCAAAGTGATCATTATTAATGATAAATGGCAATGGAAATTTTACAGAGGAATTAATAACTGGGATGTTGCTCTGAAATGAGAACAGCAAAGTGGATGTCCTTGAAGGATACTGAACACATCTCCCTTCCTTTCCACATCAGCTGCTCCTCACTCATGGATAGATTATGGAAAGGCCACGCTGTGATTGATCTGCCAGCTGGTTTGCTCTGGGAGGAGCAGGGCTATCAAAGGCAAAGGTGATGCCACCTGGGCCTGCCCTCCTGTGTGGGAGACAGGAATGCTTGGAATTTCACTCATTTTTCACAGCAAAGCTCGAGGTTGTAGCTCACTGCTGATGGTTGATTTCCAGGAGGTCTCTGTGGAAGAGGAAGCATGTGCTTCCTCAGGTGTATTTGTTTTGGAGACTTTAAATAGGAAAAAAGTAGAGAACGTTTCCTTTGAAAGAAGAGAATGAAACAAGAGTGAATAAACTATCTCTAAAGAAGAATTTTTGATTAGCAGCATCTTCTAATAAATTATCCTGATCTCAAAGCTCCTTTTCTACCATACTGAAAACAGTGATGGGTTTTTGCCAGTTTTACTGACAAACTTGAGCTCTGCCAATTCTGATGTAATCAATGCAAATAATATTCTCTGTACTTACCTTCCAATTCTGTGCTAAAAAAACCCCCACCTAATTAGAAGGATTACTGGAACAAAATGGGGGGGGGGGGGGGGGGGGGGGGAATAATTTTCCTCCCAAAATAATAGAAATATTATTGACAATTTTGATCTAAAGGTTCCAAGGGTTTGTTGAAAACTGTTGAGGTGTAGTCATGAAATCTTACAGGAATTATAAAAAGTGCTGAGCACTGATCTGCAAATGCCATTTGTAGCTGACTTCATGCAGTTCTGTTTTACCTCTGGAAAGTAAAATCAATTTCAGATTAGCTTTGACAGGGCGGTGTTGAGGTGTGTGAGTCAGCACATACTCTGATATTTCTGCCAGCCTGTTGGGAAGACAAAGAATTGTGATGGATATTACCAATAACAGTGCTAGCCTGAAAGGAAAATTGGCTAACTAAGTTAAGAAACACTTTCCTGCCTTGTCCTGGCACACTTTACAAAAAACTAAATTATAAGTTGTTATTAGTGTACAAAACTAAAATTTATCTTGAGATTTAGAAACTTTTTTTTCTCCTTGCTCTGCTGCCTTTTTGTAAAAACCCCTGCTGTTATTGCTTTTACTGATTTTTTTCCACTTTGAAATCCGGAACAGCTTTTTTTTTTTGTCTGAAACAGTGTGTTTGGTAGAAGTCAGTACAGCACAATTGAAACAATGAGGGATTTCATTCTTTTCATCCACAATTGTGAAGCTATATTTAATAACCCTTTATAATAATCTTTCCACTATACTGAATTATGTATTGATTCTCCTTTTGCAGTAGCTTCATTACGGAATTCCTGAAGGAAAATGGGCTTTTAGATGTCAACCTGAAACTCTTCACAATTTTGAATACAATATTACACGTAATTCTGTGAGGACCTAATCACACATCGTTTGATTTCATTGAAACAACTCTCATTGACTTCCCTGAGAGCTGGCTGAGATTTGGCTTGAACTATTGCCGTGTGATTGAAAGTATAATAAGCATTTTTTGATGCATTTTCCATCTCTTTCAAGCCTTACATGTTAGCTCTGCTGTGGTCCTGCCACACAGGAAGATGGATTGTTGGGTTGGAAAAGCCCCCTAAGATGGGGTCCAACCGTCCCCCCAGCACTAAATGCAAGTGTCACCTCCAAGGATGGGGACCCAGCCACTGCCCTGGGCATCCTGCTTCAAGGCTTCATTACCCTCTCAGTGAAGTTGTTTTTCCTGATAGCCAATCTAAATCTCCCCTGGTACAATTTGAGGCCATTTACTCTTTTCCCAGCACTTGTTTATATTGAGATCAACCCTACCTGGCTACAACCTCCTTTCAGGGAGTTTTAGAGAGCAATAAGGTCTCCCCTGAGCCTTCTTTTCTCCAGGTAAAACATCCTGAGCTGCTGCTCCTGACATTTGGGCTCCAGGCCCTTCCCAGCTCTGCTGCCCTTTGGCCACCCTCCAGCACCTCCACGTCTGTCTCATAGCTCTCACAATATCCAGGGCACTGTGAGGAGCTTTCAGGAAGGCACTTCTAGAACAACCTTTGAAAGTAAAAACTATTTGCACTTTTTAAAATTACGAATTTCCTTGAGAGGGCTCCTGCAGAGGCTGTGTGTGACAGAGGAGTGTGGAAGCTGGGTCTGTGGCTCTGGGTGCACAGGCTCCTTTGGCTGAAATTCCAGGGGTTAACAGCTCTGGAGCACGCAGGGGTCTCTGGTCATTGATTTTTAGTGGTTGCTGTTACAGAAAGTACGAGTGGCATTTAAGAGAGACAAAGCACCGTATTAAAGTTAATGCCTTTGATTTCCTTCAAATCATCTGTAATCCTTGTGGACCTGTCATAATTTATACCTGGCTTGGCCACAGCAATAATTCTGAAACTGTCACATAATCTGCATCAACACTTGTGCACAAGAGAAATGGCACGTGCTGCTCACTGCACTTGGTGTCGAGGTATTTATCTCTCCTTGCCCAGAAGGCTGCCCTGAGCTTAATTGGTCTTTCTCATTATTTATATTGCTAGGAAAAAATGGAATTAAATACCAGGAGAGGAAGATAATGGAGGTTTTGCTGCTTAAGATAAATAAAAAACAATTCCTGTTTGTTTCTAAATGTGATAAATGTGACCAGGTGTTTTTGGTCTTCCCCACTGGCCCCAAAGTCCTGGGGGTCTCCTGAGGATAATCTTAATAGGATAAAGTGGTCTCTGAAAGGCAATTAGCAAGATTCCTATAAAGTGGACCACGCTCAACCCTCTCCTGATTAATGCTCATTTTAATTCCATTTCTTGGGATTTATTTACTCATTTCACGTATAATGTGTTTAGTTCCCTTAGCTCTGCTCTGTGGTTTGAAAGCATCCTGGTGCCTTTCAAGTCCCTGTCCAGCTGTACCTGTGAGCAGCCAGCAGCCCCAGAAGGGCTGGATAGCAGTGGAAAGTGAGCTTAGATCACAATCCATACAAAGTCTGGTCAGTGCCAATAATTGAAATAATTAATGCTGTAATGATGCTTATGAAAAGGGGATCATTGAGGAAGACACTGGGCTTTTTAGGATGAAATTCAGTACCTTGTGTCAGCTCTCCTGATTTTATTTAGAGGAATCAGATTTCTTTGGAGGCGTGCAGTGTAATAAAGCTCTGGGGAAAGCTCTTCTCTCTTGCCATATGCCTTATGTGCTATACCACGAAAAGGATTTTTATTTCTTTATTTTTTAAATTCATTTCTAAGACAGAAATTCAAAAGTTTGTCACTTCTTACCCAGTCTTCATCCCTGGCTGCATTTGGGGAATTCCAGGACAAGCCAGGCTCCGTCTAAGTGTCTTGCAGCAGATACTCTTACATATGTTTAATTAATATTTCACCTTTATTACTGCAACTTCTCTGTTCAGGAAGACTCTACCTCCAGGAGGTTTTGGAACTCATTTGATGTGCTTCAACACCTTTTGTGAGCTGTGCTTATCTCTTTTATGTTTATTTCTGTCTTTGGAAATTGGTGCAGTGGAAAAGCGAGGTCCCTGCCACCCACCTGCTTCCTTGAGCTCAAACACTCCAGCACCAGCCCACCTAGAGACCAGAAATAAGCAAACAAACAGCTCTGACCAGAAGGTTTCAGCAATCAGCATGTCCCTCTTGTTCTAAAATTAAATGAGATGCAGACCCTGTCTCAAAACAGCCTGTTTGAGGGGTAATAAGGAGGGGAGGTCCATCATTGAAATTGCATCCTATTTACACTACATACAGCAGCATCCTGTAGCTGGTAATGTTCTAACTGCCAAAAGTAATATGACCTCTGAGGCAGGGAATATCTTCCTACATCTATTTTCAGTTAGTGAGAACCTTAGTAGACCATTGCTGGAAATAAATTGAGATTAGTAAGTTTTCCTGGCTTTACAATACATCATAAAATGTTGAAAATATTAAAACAATTCAATATGTTCTTGGAAGATAAACACGGATAGGGCACTGGAGGGTTTAGAGTTTTGGGTAAGGACATTTCTCAGGGATGTTTAGGGACATTTTGTCCTGGGCACAGGCTGTTGCTGCCAAGCTGGGGAACCTAATGCTGAAGGGACCTTTACACACAGATGGTCACTTTGAGCCCCTCATGCCAAAATAGTTGAGGGTCAGATCTGAACTGGCTGGAATCAGTCAGTACCTGCTGATTTATTCCTTTATGGGCTCCCTCAGGATCTTTGCAGTGTTTTCTACCTGGAATTGCTTTTGTTTTGCTGGTTGCACTGTGTATTGATCTTGAGCTGTCAGCCAATTTACAGGCAGCGTTCACCCAGCACGGTGTGTACACTGGGAGGAAGCAGGAATTCCCCAAGTCCTGCCTGTGGTGCTCATCAGTGCTCTGCAGCCACATTTATTGTGCTGCTAAGGGCAGAGTGCCTGGGGCTGCTCCATGGCACCTGAGCCAGCGGGCTCTGAGCTGCCCGTACCCAAACCTGTCCATTCTCTCACTCTCACAACCTGCAAACTGTTCCTGTGCATGACCCTTGACCCCTGCAAGCAGGGCTGGGGGTGCAGTGAGGAAGCACAAATGGGAAAGAGAAGGAGCTGCACTAACAGCATTGAGGGTTTGGCTGCAGCCCTTGGCAGCAGTGACCAGATGGAGCAGCTTTACCTTGAGCATTCAGTAGGGAGGGAAAATTTAGGAGCTGGAAGAAAGTGCTTAGGACTGTTGGAAATGCATATGATTAAGGAGTTAAGATCCTAAAAAACCCAGTGCTTTTCCTTGGCCCTGCTTACTGCACAATGTACATAAGTGCTTCTAGTTAAGTCACTGAGGCTGCTGGCAAACTTATGCAAGCACTTATGAGGAAAACATATGCTTGTGTGGAATGCTGACTGGAAGTTTAGCTAATGATCTATTCAGCTCTGGGTGCCACACACAGATCATGAAACATTTACTTCCAATAATTAGCTGTTTTGTAGTTTGGGGCTTTTTATTTTTTATTTCTTTTTGTTCTTTTTTAATCCTACTCAGGCATATTGACAAACATGGCTTTTTGCTCTGCTCGTGGAGAAAGTTGCAGCTGCAAAGGTCCCCTGAGTTATGCCAATCACTTGCAGATGTTCTTCTCAAAGCAGAAATTAAATAGAATTTCTTGATGCCAATAAATTAAAGAAGAATATTAGATAGGCTGTTATCTCTAAAAATGTGTACTCTGGTCACAGTGAATCAAATACTTCTAATATAGTGATGACCTTTTAAAGGAAAACACATTATGCTGTAGCTGTCTTTGTATTATACCTGTGGAATGCTGGAATGCAAAAGTCAAGTTATTAAACAGTGGGAGAAATGGAGTGAAAATAATCTATTTTGGTTTTGTCTGCTGTTGTTGTTCTGATAGGCACATTCTTCTCTTTTTTCTCTCATATTGAGTCTCACTCTTCTTGAAACCATAAAACACAGAGACAGATCAAATGCACGATAACATTTTGGAACATTATATCCTACTGCATTTTGATGAGTTGGATCAAAATCCCAATGACCAAAAGCTGTTGTTCAATAGCAAAAATGAGCAGAACTGCAGAGGAAGATAAACAGGGTCCTTGTCTCCCCTCATCGTGGTCAGAGTCTAGAGACCAGGCATTTGCTCAGAGCTCAGATTTTCATTTACTCCTCAGAAGCTCAGATTTCATGTGAGCAGTTATTTTAGCAAAGATCCCTGAAAGGTGTTAGAGTACTTTTCATGATCTGTCCATCATAGAGCTGTGGAATCATAAGTCCTCTTTCTTTACAAGTGTGTTCTGGGATTGATTAAACTCTTATTTGCAAGTTATTAAATACCTGCCAATGCTGAGTCAATTCCAGTCATGTTCCAGATATTTGCTGGAGAAATAGGATTTAATTTCTAGGGCTGTTTCCCCAAAACCTTTTCTACCAGTTTGTCCACTTGGAAAACACAGTTTTTAAATTTTTCTTTCGTCTGCAGAAAAGAAAGAAGAAACTTCCTTCTATTTGCCTGTTTCCTAATAGAATGGGCATGGACAAACAGAACTAAAACATTTTTGAGCTTTAAGAAGTTCTACTTGAGAGAAGGCTTTGCTTCTCAGCCTGGAGATGACAACTGTGAGCTGCTTTACTTTGATGGGAGGAATATAAGATTTTACAGGTTTGATACAGCTGTTCTCTAGACACCAATTTTGGCTTTGATCCCAGGGAAAGTCAGAGCCAGGCTGGACTCCGTGGTGGTTACAACAAGGAGCAGGTGCCCAGGCCTTGGCACTTGTGGAGGCTGGCAGGAATTTCCCATTCTGTGGTGTGAGTGCTGGAACGCCCTGTGCAGAGACAGCATGGAGGAGAATTTGCCTCCTGAGCTCAGCACTTCACTGCCACACCATGTGTGAGGGGCTCTGAGGCAGCACAGGGAATGGGAGATGTGTTTGCACGGGGAGTTAAACAAACATCTCACACTGTTATAATTTTCTGGTTTTCCCGCTGTATAAACAGCTGCTGGTAGCTTGTCAATCAGCCTCTACGTTGGTGCTACTAATTACATAGGGAAACATTAAAAAGTGACAAAAAAAAAGTTTCAAGGCTGATAGCAGAGAAGTCAAAAGGTTCTCAAACATTGTGTTTGTCTCCTCTCGAGATAAAGGTTTTTCAGAAGGCTCTGGACCTGGAGGATCAAAGGCAGGATTTTGTTTGTAATGAGTACCCATCAGTGCATCCTTTAATTACCATTCTTGTTGGTGTCTATTAACAAAACCCACCAGGCTCTGCAGCAGAAAACATTAATTTATGAGTAACGGACAATGCTGTGTGAAATACATTGCTGGATATAAATCATTCAGTGTTTGAAGACTTAGACCAAAGTCATGTTTAGAATATTCCTCCCTCCAGCCGATGCTAATTAACAGCAGTGCTTTGCCACAGTAGTCAGCAGGAGATGTTGAATCCCTTCCTTTGAAAATGAGACCCCTTCCAAAGGCTCCCAGCCTCTCTTCCAGCTTGGTGTGTTGGCAGAAGAACTCATTTGAAATTTTCTCAGAGCCCTTTCCATACTTACAGCCCTCAAATCTCCCACAATTCCTGACCAAACTCTTAACATCTAAAGGAAGCCTCTCAGCATTGTTTAATCACCTCGGGGCTGTGGTTCTGTGGATTCTGTGGTACCTGCTGGTGAGACCAAACTGACCAGTTTGATTGGCAACCTCTCAGGTCAAAGCTATTGTTTGTGTGCCTGGCAGTGGATTTGAGCATGTATGGCAATGCCAGCACGTGCCAGGCACGTTTGTGGCAGGTTTCTCATGTGAGGATCAGCAATATTGACACTCTGAGCAGTCAGAGCTGCTGCAGATGAGCAAGGCTGTTGTCCCTGCCTGGCAAGGATATTTAGCATGTCAGTACTCTTGGCCAGCTGAACTTTCCTGGGCTGCAGTGTGTGCACAGCAGGCCCTGACCCATGGATTAATAAGTTGAAAAGCTTGTAGCAATTTCTAAAAGCTGATTTGTATTTGTAAGGTTAAGGCTACTCAGTCTGAGTGAGCTGCATCATAGAACCAGTGCAGTGAACACAGTTAAACACGGTGTCACTCAGCTCTGCCACTAGCTGAATATGCTGACAAACCTGCTTGATCAGTCATTATAAGTGGGCAAAGCTGAAGTGCCCTTTACCCATTCATGAGTCATTTCTGCAGTTCTCAAAAGTCAATCTTTTTCCTGGAGAATTCTCTCTCGTTACTCTCCATAAATTTGGCAGCATCTGAGCCAGTGTTTAATTTGGAATCCCTGTGAATGAAAGTCATCTTCTGTGTCTGACTGCATTGTTTGTATCTTTTTAAATTCAGGGTGTACAGCTCTCTTCTGATAATGTCTCTTAGAAATCTTCTACCAGATAAACTGCTCTTGTTGCTTTGACTATTTTAATCAAAACCCCCATTTGGTTTTCAAACTGATGAGTGAAATGTTCAGTATTTCTTTTTTTCATTCCCTTTCGAAGCTTAGAAAAACTAAATCAAGTTTCAAAGTTTCCATTTGTTTTATGACTTCTGTGAGGTGTTTGCCATCTGTGGGAACCCTGGGCATCTCAGAGCAGAGAGATGCAGACTCGAGGTCAGCAGAACTGAAGGCGAAGATTTTGTAAGGTTTTTTCTGTCTAAATTGGCACTTTATTTCAAAGCACACAGGGAAGAACTGCTGACATGGAACACGTAACGAAATTTCAAAGCCACCAAGAATGTTTTTATCCATTTTTCTTTTATTTTGAAGAAATGGTAGTAATTATCTGTCAGGCTAAAACTGAGTTTTGTTCTAAAGGGTGATATTGAGAGTGCTGGACATTTGGAAAGAGAAAAATTAGACTTAGTAGAAGCTCAAAGGTGCATTTCTAATCCAGAGGGTTTTTTCCTACCAGTACAATCTCTTATGCACCAACTTAATTATTTCATCATTTATCCTCATTAAAAGTGGAGTGAGTTACAGAAATTATTGTTGTATATTAGGAAATTTTATTTTATGGATATGGCAAACCTTTCAAGAATTACTTTTCTCTCTAGAAGAGGAAAATTACTTTCCTCTGTCTTCCTCATGTTCTGGGATGTTTATTGCACTTATGAGAATGCTAGATTGTACATTTCTAAATTTCAGGTCATGATAAATATCCCTGCCCCTCTGGAGCTTTTGAATTGCATTAACCTTAAAAAAAAATCCCAAACCAAACATCAGCATTTGAAGTTTTGCTGGAAAAACAATTCTGTAAAATATTCCTAAATGATTTATGATTAGAGTCTGCAATTATTGAAGTTAATGTACCTTAATGGACTTAATATGGGTGGGAAAAAAAAAAAAAAAAGGTATGTACAGTGAAGGTTGCCCAAGCATTTGCATTCATCTTTTTGGTTTTCTTAATCTCTCATGTCTGAGACATTTTTCCTCAGTTGTTGGAAACAGCATCAACCAGTTGTCTGTATTTTTATTGAGTTTCAATTTTATTTTATCTTGGAAAAAAAACCCTCAACCAAAACAAGCAAACCAGTTTTCAACTCAAAAAGGAAAACAGGTATTTTTATATGCAGCAGGAAGAACACCTATTTTCTTTCTGTAAAAACAAATCTTGTGCAGCTCACAGTTCAAGGCGTGTAGGAGGACAGTTGAAATTCAGTAACACAGAATTACTCATTGTTAGGAAATGTTTTTATTTGGGTAAAAGCTGATTTTGATTTGGCAGGGGTAGAGGACTTTGTTTAAATAAATAAAATAGTATATTCTGAGTGTTTGCTTTATTGGGCAGTGGGAGCAGAGCCTTCTTGAGGCTTCAGTACTTTTATAAGATGAAGGCTCAGGCAAAATCACTTTATTTTCTTCATATGTGACATGATATCTGTCCCAAAAGTGTGTGTTGAGTTCTTCTTTTTCAATAATATATAATTCTAAAATAGAAAATTCTGTATTAAGTGAAGAGTAAATTCTTCCAATGAAAGTGCAAAATGCCAAAATTAAGTTTACATGAAAACTCAGCTTTTTTCCCCTGTAAGAATGTTCTGCAGTTGCATAGCTCCATCCTATTTCTCAGTTGAACTTTCTTAGTTATGTTTTCTTTTGAGAGCTCAGCAGAATTAGTGTCCATGAAATTAATTTATATTTTAGAAGCCTTTTAGAAGGTTGTTGGAAAAAAAGTGTTGCCTCTGTGTTGCTGTGAAATCATTCTAAATAATTGCACTAAATTTTATTAAAAAGCTCCAGGACAGAGAGCATTGAGCAGAAGGATAAAGGTCATGCATAATTTTTCCTCTGCAATTCAAGTGAGGCAATCTGACATTGCACAGTCAACTGAAAGGCATCTTTTGCAACCAGATAGTTGGGGGTGAATACCAGAATTCTGGCTGTTAATTCTGAGCCATGCTTAGTCTGTCCAGGGAGCCCATTCCTCCTCTTACTCACCCAGGGTGTGGAGTGGAAGGGAATAAAAGGCAACACTGCAACGTGTGCTAATCTAGAGGCTTTGTAGATCATGAAATTGCTTTTGGAAAAGGTGCTTCTGAATGAACCAGGCAGACATTCACTGCTCTCACACAGTGGGTTTTCTCGGCACATCATTTTTCTATTTGTAGTTTTTCCAGCACATGTTGAATTTGGTTGTGATGGGTGCATTGGGCTTTCACCTGGAGGAGGAACGTGGAGCAAAGCAGATGGGAGACCTGCCTGAGACCCAGCAGAAGAGAGAGTGTGAGACCTGGGAGCACTGAGAAACCAGGCTGGAATGTGGTGCCTCCTGGAGGAATTCTGGTGAGAAAGAATTCCGTGTTAGAAGCACAGAGCATTCTGTAGAGGGCAGAAATCAGCCCAGCACAAGCCACCAAAGAGAAGGGAAGGGTTGAACACGCAGATAAAGCAATGCCTGCTGCCTTATGGAGCTTTGGGGGTTTTGGATTACAAGACAACATAAATTCCAAAAGCAGTGCAGCTACTGCTAGACCCTGCACTCCTCTGACCTGGAAAGGAAGAGGATGCCAAGAGGATGATCTTTGCTTTGTTTTCTGAAGTGGAAAGAGGAGATAGGGGAACAGTAGTGCCTGGAACACCTTGCAGATTAGAACAGCTAACATATTTTGGGGTGGTCTCTCAGCAACTTGGGAAACAGATAAAACCAGCGATGGTTAAGGGTTATAGAGTCAGTCTGAGCTAAAGAGAGACAATTGTGGCAGAGACATGGGAATTTGGCCTTTGTGGTACAGAAGAAATGGGAACAGCCATCTCTGGGTAAACTTGTCGGGGACAGAATCCTATTTTGCCAAAGAAGGAAGAAAAGCTGCAATGTACAGTAATTGAACAAGGATTGTGCTGGAGGAGGAGGATGATGATAAATGTTCTGTCATGTCCCAAGCATTCAAATGGCTGTGTATCACAAACAGATGCCAAATTTCCACCAGGCCACTGGATCAAATCCTGATCCTGACAGCAGGGACAGCCCAGCAGCTCCGGAGTGCAGAATTTCTTATGCTTGGGAAATGATCTCTTGAGAGTGTGTGGCAAAATTGTTCCAAGGCCAGAGCATGGATAAAGTGCAGTTATTAAAAGGTTTGAGTGATTCTCATGGGTGAGCAAAGTTGGGAAACTTGTGAGACAAAGAAAATGTCCTGTATTTCAGAGTGACACGGGCAGTAGTCAGCTCCCTGCAAGAAGGACATCAGCCTGCACTGAGACATAAAGTGTAGGAGGGGTCACTGAGCAGTGTGTGATGCATGCAGCCCTCTGCAGATGGGTCTCTGTAAAATATTTAAGTGGGGGGCAGCAGAACTGATCTGGAGAAACTGTAAAACTGGGAACCAAGCTCACACATTTCAGATGGTTGTATTTTTGTTTTAACACTGATTCCTAACTCCTTTCTTCTACTTAATTGCTGTTTCCAGCATATATTTAAGGCAATTATATCCCCAGATTTACTTTTTTATTTGCAAAAAGAATTTGAACACGCACTGTGCATATTAAACAGCGAATTTTTGACAAAGCAGATGAATATGAAGGTAGTACAACATGTTTTTCAGCTCAATTGTGTTGGATTAGAGCTCAATATCTTTTTCTTTATGTTTATTTAAAGATTCATTCTTTAATCCCATTTTCATGGAGTAGAAGATTTTCTTTCTTGCTGCTTTTTCTGTTTTCTCTGCCTATCACCTTTGCTACAGATCTGAACCACAATTTTAATATTTCTGCTTAGACTGACTCTTATTAGTTCAAAGCAGAGCTACATATTTTAAACTGATCAAGGTTTCTGAAGTAATTATAACAACTGCTTTTGGAGGACACAGTTGCAGTTTTCATTTTGATATTATATGAAAGTGTGTTTCTTCAAAGCTACAAATGTAAGCTAGTAAGAGGCAGTTGGTAATTATTCTCTAACAAACAGAGTAGGAAGTACATGAAAAACCTTAGGGGACCCATACACTGCTTGCAGAGCAATTAATAAAAATCTCAGGACACTTAAAAGAAAATCCAGCCAGAGTATATGTGTGCATTTGGCTGGGAATCTGAGTCCATTCCAAATTAACAGGTCTGTTGTGATCAAATTTGTTGTTTGTTTACTAACACCCTCTTGCCTGTTATCGTTCAACAGACTTTATAAGATAATTTTTATTCTTAATCGACTCAATTTTATCTATAAAATCCCTTCAGCTTCCAATATTTGCTTTCGCTAAAGCCCAAATAAAGTTTTGATATATTTATTCCCTCACTATTTTAACTTGTTCTCCTTGTAAATATTTGAGCATGGGTAAAACTTAATGGATCTCCATTAAATAACCAAAGAGCTCCAAACAACTGGCAAAATTCCTCTTTTTATGAATAGTTTGTTTATGCATTATACCTCTTGGTTTTTCTGTCATATTATTACCTTTTCTGACTGCATTTTGCTAAATCAAAGGTGTTTATTGAAAGCTGAAAAGACAAAAGTGCAACCAGTGGAGACCTTGAGAAAAGAGCAGAGAAAGTATTTATTGTAAAAGAGCCACACTTGTGGTTGCACTCAGGCTGTGAGTGCTTTGTGTTTGCAAGGTTAAGGCCTGGTTGAAAAGAAAACCTGAAACCAAACTGGGAACTGAGCAGGAGGGAGGCACAGGGAGTTTATCTGAGCTAAGGAGTTCCCTTGAGGGATGGCAAAACCCTGACAAGCTGCAAGGTTACCCTGTCAAAGCAGCAGGTAAGGCAGAGATGGAGTAATTGGATTGGGTAGAATGTGTTCCAAGAGCAGAAAAAGACAAAGTGAGAGGAGGAAAAACAGAACTCAAGCTTCTGTAAAATTTAGCTTTTTCTTTGGGTGGAATAATAAAAAGTTTGCCTTGAAGAGTTTATGTCTGTGACCTCAACAAATGTAGGCTGTCATCACTTTCTGAGTGGAGAATTGCTATGAACCTCAAATCAGTTGGGCTTTTTACTGCCCAAGGACCAAACTCTGGAATACTTGCTTAAAAGGGTGACAGACGTTAAAAATGCAGAACGTGTTCAGCCCCTGACAAAACTGCAAGTTGTGGGTTCGCCATTAAAAATGTGTCATTGTGATTTTGTCATTTAAATCCAACTCATCCATCTTGTAGCTCTGCCACAGCTTTGTATTAATGCTCTTTTAGGGTCACTGTTTGGAGTAGGCTGCCTTGCCAGAGATTATACTGCATTCTTTTGTAAGTTGTTATGTCACAGGCACTAAAATTGTGATAAATCAGGAGAGTTTATATTTTTTGGAGCAGTGTTGGATGTCTCTTCATTGAGACACAAGCTTCCCATGTGCTCCTAATTCTCTCTCTGCACCTGACAGCATGAGACTTTAGCCATTGGTACTAGGGAAATAAAGAATCAGTAAGAGAAGTGTACAGATTTCTCTAGAATTTATTTGGGATGCCAAATTGAGATGCACCAAAACACTCCAAGTGATTGTGATATCAATGGAGAACATGTGGGTAATACCAGAGAGTGATTTTAGCCTTCCTGAGAGCCACAGCCATTATCTCTGGAGGGACCTCGAACAAACTGAGTGCCTGTTGAAGTCTTTTATAAGCCAGAATTTAGTGTAAACTCTGCATTTCTGTCCATTTTGGTTAGGGTTTTTTTTGAGTCTCCCTAGGAGAGTGGGTTCTCCCACAGTTTTAAGCTGGTTTGCATCAGTTTTGTGCAGGTATGAGCACAGCAGCTCCCTGCTGGCTGCATCTCTGGCCAGTGGGTGCTTTCTTCTTGGCAAAAGGGAAAGGAAGGTTGTTAAACACAGCTGCTAGAGCAGATATAAACGGGTGTGTGCTGGAACACCATAAATCATGCTGCCCCAAGACAGTAAAAACTGCCTGCTGTGGCCTACACCCAGCAAACCTCCTGGTTTTCCCTTTTTAATGCAAACCACCCCATCTTGGGTGGTTTGGAACACTGTAGTTTATCATGTGCTGATGCTCCTGCGCCGTGCCAAGTGTGCCGGCATGAAAATCATTGCAGCAGGCACAGCAGCACCTTTACTGCTCTGATTTCTGTCCTTGCTCTGGGAGCTAGATAACCACTTGAGGATTGCTGCACACTCCACTTGTGAATTTGTTTTATTTTTACAAATAACTAGCGCTTTAAAAAAAACTGATAAAAAGCCTGCTCTCAGCTGATATGGCAGTGGCATTTGTTGTTGCACTGGGTGCTAGGTAGGGGAGAGCATTCTGTTACTAATGGTTTAAGTCATGACTAATGCTGTGTGCCAACAACAGAGATACAGATTCAAATTTAAATGAACTACCCAGGCAGTGTTTTACAGGATGTGTTTCTTGTTGGCAATTTGTTGTTCCTGACAACCTCGGATCCTGGGGCCGTTGTTACGCCAGCCGCTGGGATTAGAACACACACAGGCTGAGTTTATAAATGTTTCAAAACTGCTGCGATGGAGCAGCAGAATTTTAAAATGTAATCAGATATTCTTTTGAAAGTGGCTAATGTGAGAGAAGCCAGATTTGGTGGGGTTGGATTTTAGTTTTGAAGCAGCATCTTTTTTAATACTTCAGTATGTTTTTCCGATGCTGCTTCCTATGATCTACTGACTTCTCTTGTCCACTAGAGATGAAAAAGCCAAGGCAAAGCTGGAAAGGTACAGGAAGAAAAGTTTTAGGTACCAGAAGACTCTTCTGCTTCAGGTCCATAAAGGAGTAGATTTTTGTGGGGTTGATCTCTTTGAGACAGATGTGATTACAACCCTTCCTCACAGCATCATTACATTATTGAAGGCTTTCTTCTTGATTATGCTACTGAAGGATTCAGTATTTCTCATTGGACTTTAATGGCAAAGAAGCCTGTTTTGAACTTTAGAAAGCTGGGTTTTGTCAGTCTGGCTTTTTATTTAGTCTTTTCTTTATTAGAGCAATCCTTTAAAACAAGATTAGCACATGGAAGGTGGCTGAGATCTGCTCCACAGGGGCCTTCACCTTTATCACATCATTGCTTCAAAAGTTCCCCGACAGCTGCTCACAAACCCCGTTGTGAAGTGCAGCCTATTTCCTTATCTTCCTGTGGAAATGCTTCCCAAGTGTCTGTCCACAGGCATTCAATTCCACATCTCCAAATTAAAAACTGCTCTAAAGGAATACACAATAGAACCAGTGCTCTTTTGTCTCCTGTATCAGCTCCTGAAGAGAGATTAAGGTAAAAGGTATTTTTATACAAAATGAGGTCTCTGTTTCTTATCTCTGTGTTTATCTAAAATGTCAGAGTTAAATGTATCAGACATGAATGCTTTGTGGTAGCAGAACAAACAGTTTATCAATCTGGTTATGATTGCAATAAATCCTTTGATCCTCCTGATGCTGCTGCTGCTTCCTTTAACACACAATCTGATTGATATAAAGTTTTCTCATTTAGGAGTTAAATGTTTTATTTGTTTTGGAATAATAACGTGGCATAGATCATAGCTTTTGTCTATCCATCTGTTTAAAACAATATTATTATAGAATTAAGTTAATAGTCCAATGTGTCATAGAACTAACACATTATTAGTGTAACGATGGCAAAACCCCCACAAATTTGTGATATTTACTACCTTATTCAATTCAATTCCTTTTTCATTGGAGAAGCTGTCTTTTCTTTTGGTAGGAAAAAAGAGCCCAATCCCTGATCTTGTTAAGATTGTGTAAGTGAAACGTATGACCCTGAAATACCAACTGTTTATAACTACTCCAACCAGTAATTATAAAGTTACACTTTATGATAATTTGCTCTAATGCATTATTCAGAATCATGTTTCTTTTTTTAATAATTAAGAATCTTTTATTTTGTGATTGAACCACTGGTTTGGGGGCTGCTCTCTCAAAAGAGTCAGGATCAGAAAGTTTTCTTAAAATATTTTATGTTCTTTATTCTGTATTTTTATTTCTGCCCATACAAAGTCTCAGGACAGAATCAGTCATTCTTGAATCATTGTTTCCTTTCTATTGTGGTGAACTCATTTCACACACATCCTCCCCCACAAAACCCTACCAAAACATGCTCTTTGTAAGGAGCATCTCTAACAGTTGCAGTGTGGTGGCATTGCCCTGACTGCAGTCATTCTCTCATTTTAGAGACCTTGGATAATTCCTACACAGGCTTTCATCTGTAGTTGTGTTTCTAGGATTCTAATCCTGTTCTCTTGGAAAATATGGCAAAAGTCCAGTTAAACTCTTTGAAGTCAAGAATAAGGTGACTCCTCAGGATTGAGTAATTGGAATTTGCTGGTTTTGTCACGATCCTCTTAACCTGATGTCTTGCACAGAGTGATCTCTGACAAAACGCTCTCACAAAATGCAAGTTCTTGTTTTTCACAGATATTACTTCAAATTTGATCTGTCCCACATCTTGTTTGGAAGGTCACTAAGCAAAACAAGATTTTCTGTCAAGAAACAAGATTTTCTGTCAGTGTCAGACTCTGGTGAAGGCTCTGCTCTGTAACTTGGTAGAAGTTACATCCCCCTGTGTGGCTTGGAATTGGAGCAGCCCCGTGAAAAACACAAATTCCACAGCATGAAACAAGAACCCCAGTTATGTTTAGCTCTGCACCTTCAGGCTGCTGAGCCCTGCAAGCCTTGCTGGGAATGTCTGTGGCACTGGGATGGTTGCTTGGAGTATGATTTATCCCTCAGACCTAGAAAGGATTCATTACTGAAGCGTGATTTCATTCACTACTGTCATTAGAGCAGAGGATGATTTGCCCACTAGAGCTCAGAGAAGCACTGACAGTGCTCCCCTTTTTTCTCCCAGAACAGGATGGGTGGTGAGCCTGCCCAATACTCTTTATCTTGGTGTACAGGTGACTCCAGCTGTGGCATGAGAGATCTGCTGGGAGGCTTTCAGTGCTGAAAGGAGGATTTCTGTACAACACACCTTGTGAAAGCCTCGTGCTCTCATCAATTCTGTTTTATCTGGAAATGACATTGGCTGTGCAACTCTATGGCCTAAGAACTGTAGCATAAGGTACACCAAAGTCAGTTTAACCTCCATGTGGATTTACCTGAGACATTAATTGTCTCTGTGCCTCAGTGCAGGGGGATGTTTTCTTGCGTGCTGAGCCCTAGCTGGAATAGTCACATCAATTAATTGCTCATAACAGAGAAGTACATTAGTCAATAAACACTTTTTGTGTGTAATTAAATGGCAAACTGGAGGTGAGGGATTTGGTAATCCCTAGGAATATTTGTGAACATACTGCAAATCGTTGTGTTTATCTCCTCCTGGATGGTGAGAAAAAAGGACATTCTGGGTTCCACAAGGTAAATATAACAAGGAAAAAACTCTTTTTCTGTTGCCTTGGAGCACTTTCTTCTTGCTTAGTTGTTCCTCTACTAAGAATTGGATTGGTATCCAAAGGCTTTATACTTAAAAAAATAAAACAAAGGGTTCCTTCTCCCCCCAAAGAAACCAAAACACACTCTCATATCTAGAAAGGGAATAGGAAACTTGGAATTTTTCAACATGATATCTTAATGCACTGGGTTTATTCCTGGCAGACACAGCTAACCTTCAAAATTGTGCAACAAAGTACAATTATATATCTTTAGACTTCAGAGTTAACCAGAAATGAATTTATTTGCAGCATTTAAACAAATCCAGTAGGCAGGAGTCTGACAGGAATCTTTCACCAAAGCTGTTTTCTACACATTTCAAACTACTTGTGTTAAAGACTCTGGTCTAATACCTGCCTTTAATGCAATATCCAGGAAAAAAATACCTAATAGGAATCAGGTTACCAAAAAAAGCTCCACCCTAAACCAACATAACAGCTTTATGGTAATTTATTTTCCTGCAGGCCGTACCTTAATGTTTAGATGTGATTCTGAGAAAATTTATGATCTCATGTAAGAGAAAAAAGTGTATTTTTTTCCCCATCATTAGACTTTCCTGTAAGAATGCCTTATTATAAGTTTGGCAGCACAGCAGGATTTATAATATTGAATACATTGTGTCAGCTCTCTTGTTTGCAGAAGGATAAAGTTCCATTATTCAGGGCTTTGCTTCAAATCCGTCCATTGTAGTGCAATTAAACAGAGTCCTTTTTTTTAGGACTAAACCTCATGCTTCAAGAAAATAAGCTTTCAAGATGAAGTGTGTAGTGTTTATGTATTACAGGTAAAAGCCCAGCTGGTTCTGTGGAGCACACCAGGTCTGAGCACAGCACATGGCTGAGCAGCTGAGCTTGGACATAATCTCTGCTCATTTGGGCTCTTTTTTTTGTGCCCTGGCCAAGGACCCTGTTCAGGTTGCAGAAAACATGGTTGACTGCCTGGACTGGAAGGATTTATTCTTTTTTCCTCTTTCTGTATTTAATTATCCCACTAAAAACATGAGCTGGGTTTTATGATGTAAATAAGTGTTAGTGAGGTGAATTATGCCAGGGAACTCAAGCTATTTCCTTGGGCCTTGTGGAAATATAAAGGATAATATTGAAGGGCATAGAGAGGACTTGTAGGTCTTTGTGTTTTCTATTTTTCTTTACTTTATTGAGGACACAAATAAACATGGTATGTGCCTGTAGGGCTCATGAGTACAGTCATGTGCCCCAGGAGGCCTGCAAGGATTTGGGCAGTGTATGAAGGGGAGATGGGATTGTTATTTGTGTTCTTTTGAATTGGGATTAGTCACCTCAAAGGAAAAATATTCACTAAAGTTTCTGGTTTGGTCTGATTATTTTTCTTTTTGCATCATCAGATTAAACAAGAGGATGAACCTCAGGCAGGAGTGGTTCATGTCTCACCCAGAGCTGGATAGTTTGGTTTTACTTGTTCTCACTCAACTCAAACTAAAAACTCACAGTTACATTTTGGGTTTATTTGAATATTACTGTCTTTAGACAGTGCGTGGTTTACATGGATGCTGTTTTCTTGTTGATGTGGACTTGCAATCTTAATAATTTGGTCGTTTCTTTAAGGGGGCTTATGACTAGGTCCTATGACATCCAGAGCACTGAATTTCAAATTCAAGGAATCTGAATTTTTGTAAATATGTATTTAAAATTCTTCCCCACATCCCTGAGCTATGAGAGCTTACACTTTATTTCCTCTTGTTTGAAAATAAATAAGTTCTGAAATATTTCAGGAACGAGAAAAAGTGTAAATATTCCATCTGACAAGTCCTTTGCCTAATATAAGTCCCAGAACTCAGGTCTAAAGCCCATCTGTCACCACACAGAGCTAAAAACAAGGCAGAAATAAGAATATTCACATAATCATAATGGAGTTTTGGAGTGCAACGGGAAAAAAGCCATTTCCTGCATTATGATTCTGGTGTTATTTATTGTATTAGTATTTTTTTATATGCAGTTAATATGACCTTTTTCTTTTGCTGCACTTTAACATATATACCTTAGGTATTGTATCAAGTGCTATGAATGAGTGCTGGAAAATTTAGTTCCTACTGTATTATCTTGCCTTGATTTCATAACCTAAATTCCACTCATAGTTCTAAAACACGAAAAAAGATGTTGGTTTTCTTGAAGAAGGCAATTTGGGTAGTTCTTTGTGTTGATTTTCTTCCACTAATGTTCTTGCTGAAAGCAAATTTTCTCAACTGGAGGGTTTACAGATTGCCAGGCCAGTAATAAAACAGATGTTCATATAGATTTCAAAACCTCCCCAAATTAGACTTTTTCCTTATAACATCCCTAATGTTTCAGCTCTGCTGGGTTGGAGTTTGCAGTTATTTACAGCCCAAACTCCACCACACTTACAGGCTCCCAGCCTAAAGCTTTCTAACAAGTTAAGTCTGTTGTTAACCAGCTTAGCGTATGTATTATTTATAACCAGAACATCAGTTAAGATAAAGACTCCACTGCTCTGTGCCCTGCCTGGAAGGGTTTTCAGCCTAATTACAGAGTCAAGTGGATTTTGCAAACACGGAGCAAGCCACAGGATAGCTCTGTGTGTGCCTAATCTGTTCTGGGTCGCTTATCTGTGAGTTACTACCAAGCTTTCTCCTGAATTCCCAGTGCACAAACTTATTCAAAGAGGACTAGATTTGTTTCTGTGAGGAATGAGATGAGGGTGCCACTTGCCCTTTTCCCCCATTGCTGCTGCTGATTCTTCTGTGAAAGACCCTAAATAATTCCTCTCTCCCCTGATACCTCTCAGGTCCCACCTTTTGTTTTCCCTTAGCCCAGCTGGATAGGTCTGGCTCTCATTCCCTCAGATCAATATTTCTCACCCTCTGATTATTTGTACTTCACTCCAGTGACTCGTCAATGCTTTTCTGCAGGGCAGTGCAATATTCCAGATGCCATCAGGGCTATAAAAGGCATCACTGCTGCTCTCTGTGCCAAAGAGTGATGCCGCTGCAGCCGTGCCCAGAGCACCTCTCCCTTTGCCAGGCTGGGATGTGCTCTCCTCCTGTGCTGGTTGAATTCAGGACACTCCCCTGTAACCACTGAGCTCATTAGAGAGCTTTTTGTTTGCATTTATTCATCACTACCTGATGAATAAACATTCTTCAGAAAACGAAGACCTTGCCTAAATTCTGCTTGAAACAGTGGGAGGAATTCCCTTTGACTTCAGAGGCTTTTCAGTCAGGCCCTCACTGAAACATTTCAGATACAGTTGTCAAGTAATTGTTCTGTAAATTGTTGTCTTTCTCTTGGTAGCAATTGCTCTTTCATCTTGGATTTAGATGCATATTTTGGGTCTAACATGTTCAAATTTCAAAAGCAACATGTACAGAAGTTACATCTATTCTTGACTTCTGTTTGTGTTATTGAATGTAACGCAGTCAGAAAAAATATTTCCAGACAAGTCATTATTTCAGGGTTCTTCAAAGATCAAAGACAAGGAAAGAGCTGAGGAAGAGTGAAGGTGATATTTTTTTATCAAAATGTAGGTTTTGTTTTAAAAGATATGAGAGAGAAAAAGAATTTCTCAATTGTGATTTTAGAATATATAATTAAGAAAAAGTTTTTTAGTGACCTCCTGATATAGGGTTGATATTGTTTGGTTTCTGTCAGGTGTTCATCTGATACAGGAACCAACCTTCTTTGCCAAAGTGTTTCTTGAAATAATTTGGTAGCCCACCTGATGCTAAAGAAAGCAGGGTATTATATAAAGCAGTATATAAAGCTGACCTAGTTAATGTTGTTTATTATCATGGATAGCTGATGAAATTCAGCAGAAAATTGCAGTGTGTAGGGTTTGCAATGGAATAAGTAAAATGGAGAAATATCTTCATTATGGAACATGGCATGGCAGAAACATTACTTTTTAAATGAGGGAAACCTTGCTATGATTTGGAAAGCCAAGTAAGGATGACAGGATGCCCAACCAACCAAACTGAGCAGAGCCTCACCTCTGTTTGCACAAATGAGTGTCTGTAAGAGAATGAGACAATGAAATTGGAAGGATGGATACCTGGCTTGTAACGGGTGCTTAATCCATCATTTAATTTACCAGGACACCCCGGCTAATGAGCAGACCTTTTTAGATCTTATTTAATGTTAAATAGTCACTGCATGGACAGATCCTCTGAGTTCAGAAGGATTATTAGTGAGCTTGTAAAATACAAGGCTTTGAGGGTTCTATTAATTTGGGCAAATAATGCTTGGCTGCCTTGTCCAGGATCAAGTCCAAATCTGGGACTTCACTTGCTAAAGCAGCACGTGATGCTGCAGTGAGTGTAAGACACATTCCTTGGTGCTTTTGGGACAAGTTTATATTCCACCAAACTTTTGATTTCATCAATGTATCTACTTTACTTTATGCTGGGGGATTATTTGGCTAAAACTGTTGGTGATTATTTTTCTCCTGACTCCATTTATGAGGAATTTTCTAGTGAAAAGGAAGAGGTTTTCATTTTGTCATTCATTTAATTGAATATTTGTTGCATGTACAGAAATAAGGGAAAATAATTTAACTTATACCTGCAGGAATCTCAGAGAGTAAGAAAGCTCTGAATAGATTTCTTATTCTCTCCTCTCTAACACCACCTCCAAACCAGGTGGTTTTTGGTCCTTTAGCTTGACTCTGAAAATTTTGTTAGGCATAGCACAGAATAAATAAGAGAGCCCTTCTGGCCCCCAGCATCATTTTCCCCTCACCCTGGTGGAAAGAACATTTCTCGGCTATAATTTGTTTTGGTGCTATAATTGTTGTTCTTAATAAATAAAGTAATTTCAGAGTGACTAAGGAGGCATGTCGTGCATCAAATACACCATGAATGCACAGGGGATAATTATCTTAATTGTGTTATCCTTTATTTAGCTGGATGAATGGCGAGGGATCGTGGGTTTAGTGGATGGGTTCAAGAAGAGCAGGATCATTTTCAATTCACTGTGTGAGCATTTGTGTTTGTGGGGCCTCTGCTCAGAGGATCAATACTTGTTGTGTCCATGGCAATAACAGAGAGACACCACAGCACAGACCACGCTTCCTTCATGCTCCATGGGAGAGGAGAAGCAGCTTTGATCCCTTCCCAGATTAATTCCAAGTCCAAATCCCCGCTCATCAATAGCTGAGACTTTTTGTCATTCTGTTTTACATGGTGCATGTGGGTAAATACCCCTGAAAGCAGTGGAGGTGCTGCATTCAGCAAAGTCATGGCAATAGACTGACAAAGTCAAATGAGAGAGCAAACCCATGGATCTTGTTAATCGTGCTTTTTCTTTTCATTTTTATCTCTCTCTGATTCAGAAGCACAGAAAATCTGTTTTCTCAATAGAGATCTGCATCATCCCTTTGAATCGGAATATAAAAGAAATAGGGCTGTGCTGCTGTTGAATAATTTTAATATAACATTATACTGACTCGTTATGTTTAATTAAAGTATAATTTTGTATCTGAGATATGTAGTGCAGATAACCTTGTTCAAGGGTGAAATTTAACATTAAAATAGGAATCAGAGATGTGAAACCTCCCAGTAGTGAATCAATAATCAATCAGTAACACTCCTTAATTAATCAGTTCTAACCAGTTTCCCAGAACTGGTTCTTCCTGCCCGTGAGCAGTTCTGTGGAGAGAAAACCAGAAGAAAAGAAAAGAAAAAAAAAAGATATTGGTCAGAACTGAGAAGGAATTCAATTTCAGCCTTTGCAAATAGTGCTTTTTTTGTCCTCTGAAGCAAGGTGAGGTGTCCCTCATGCTCCCTTTTTTCCTTGATTGCAGCACGTGGTTGGATCAACCTGCAGACCTTCCTTTGGCAAAGTCCCTGAGCTAAAGCAATTCCTGCTGTGCCAGTGCCAGTGCCAGTGCCAGGAGAACATCCAGGGTGGGATTTCACTCCAGGGTGTGGCACACACAGTGTGCTCACAGCCTGCCTTCTTTGGCAGCCCCATCATCTCCCTTCAGTGCACACGTTCTGCACTGAGATTAACAGAGTATTTTTATTTGCATATATCCTGATAATAAATATTTCCTTACTGAAGGAGATATAAGTTTAGCCTCCTGGTTTATTCCACTTCACTTAAGTTCTGTTAAAGGTACTTGAGTCATAGTTTTTTTCATCCCTGTGTTGGCAGCAGGTAAAGTTGAAAAGCAGGGAGCAGAACACATGTTCCTGTGCTGTTCTGATCACAGGCAGACTCATAAACCCATGTCAGATAAAATCAACATGTAAGCAAGCAAGCCCCATGGCAGCTTCATGTAAAGCTTTTGGAAAAGGCAACTTTCACTTGCTGTTAATTTGGTTTAGAAGCAAATGCTCTTTTACAGTGGTTTCTTGCCTGCTGACATCCAAATAATACCACTGCTCCTGTTCTCATCCTTCTGGGGAACAGACAAATGCTTTCCATCAGCTTCCAAAAGCCAAATTTTCAGCTGAAATTTATCAGGATCTGTCTGTAATAATCAGTGTTGTTCTGAGATACGTCACCTGGCCCTAAATACAGCAGGCATGCTGAAGCCTTTTGTTTCCATCAGTACTTCGCTGTTGAATTAAACAGAGACTTCTGTTTAAAAATTCAATACCACAGCATACCTCACTGACATTATTTTAAAGCACAAATGATTCTTAGTTCCAGATGTATATATCAAAATAGATTTCCTTTGCATTTTTCCCATTTACTCATAGCATTAGGGAGGTTGTATTTCCATAAATACGTTGGAGTCCATCTTCAAGGTGCAAGAGTTAAAGTGGAGGATTTGCAGGAGGTTTTTGTTGTTGCTTAGTAAAAGGATGTGGTATAAATGCAGTTCTGAAAGAATAATTGAAGGCTTTCCAGGTGTGCTGTATTGTATAGCACACATTCAAGTACAAATTTATGCCAGGTTCTTCTCAGCTGTACTTAGCAAACTCTGGAATAATTATTTATCTACATGCATTGGGTCCCTCTTTGGAAAAACCCTTTAGATTTCCATTGACACGTTCAGGGACGTTTCAATGTCCATTTCAATCGATGTCATTGGCAATGTCCACACATCCTCTGCAGGTGGAACTGTTTTAAGTTCATTGAATTTCAGCTGAGAACCCATTCCAGGTATTGAATTTATGACCAAGATGAGCTAAAGCAGTTAGTAATGGTTTTCTTTTCACATGCATTGGTTTGGTCAGGTTAATCTAAACAGGAAAGAAGAGATAGGATTTCTTCTGAAATCCTATGTAATCCTCCTCATACGCCAGTAAGGTGAATTAAGTCAAATTCACACTGATTTTTTTCAGCTGGATACATTCAGACCTTCTTCCAGGGATTCTCATTGGGAGTTTCTTGTACTTCATACCCCGCAGAGGCACACAAATTTCAAGAATTAGATAGAAAGAAGACCTTGATGTGCTGGATGTTTAGCTGATGAGGTCCTGGATGATTGAGTTCCTTCCTGGTCAGAGTTTCCACTTGAGTGTACTTTAGGTTTCCATCAAAATACTGGAGACTTCTGAGGAAATGCTCAAATTATATGGGAACAACAAAACATGAACAATTTAAATTTTCCTGAAAAGTCTGTTTCTCTAGAGAGTCACATCACCTCTTTGCTCCATCTACTGCAAACCTTAGGTGCCTTTGGCTTTGATTCTTTGAGCTTCTCCTTCTTGCACATTTTGACAAGCAAGAACTTCCCTGCCCAAGGACTGCAGAGTCGCACCCGGAACCTGCCACCCTCATTTTAATGTTCAGTCAGGTTACACTTACATGAAATATAGTACATGACATGTTAATGACATTGAATCCCTCACATTCTGATAATTCATCTCTTTTGAACAGAAGAGAAATTATATGTAAGAGCAGAAAAGAGCCAGGACTTTTCAAAATTGCAGGCATTTTATGAGATTTTTAAACAGACAATTCTGTCTAGGAACCTGTTTTTTCACCATTTCAAAATAAGCTTGAAAATAATTTAAAGCACAAAAGTTGCACTAAAAAACCCCAAAACCAAAAGCACATTTGTTTTTTCTAGGATTATATGATCAAAGCCAGTGAGAGAAAAATACTTAAAAAAGGCATAAGTTGTACATGACTTCAAGGCTAATTTAATTTCCTCTCCCTGTCAAATGGTGTACTTCCAGTGTCGTAACTAAGTCAGGAAAACATGTCAAATTTGTCAAACTTCTTCCACTTTCTATAATACTGAAAATGATTTTTTTATTCTGAAAGTGTTTCACTGGTTTATGTATGTTAAAAAAAATCATGTTAATATATTTATTTTTTCGCTGGTATTGTATAGGCTGAAGAAGGCAATATTGCAGTAGCCATTAACTGTGTCTCACATACACATATTTCAATGCAAACACAAAATTCCAGACTTTCTATTTGCCATTTGCTGTTCCCCCTTTCACTTCCTTAATGCATTGTCTGTATGCCAGAACACATTCTGGAATTAAATGGGACAAGGGAAACGCAGCACAATAGAAATTGCAGGTTATTGCAATTTAAAGATATTCGGATGTGAATGAAATTTGAAAGTCTAGTCATTTGGCTAGTAACAGCAGGAGAGAAAACTTTAAAAGGAATTGAGAGAAAGAAATTTTTAGCAAAGGTTTGGGATGGGGGAAAGAGCACCTAATGCAGGAGAGAGGAAAAGTGGTACAGGATGAGAGTGGCTCCAGCTGTGGGGAAACAAGGCTTTGGAACAAACATTTTTGGAAGAGGTCAAAGCTAGAAAAGAACAAAAGCTGTGTCCGTGGGGGTGAGACTCACATCCTTTATGGTATGGAGAGGCACAAGGAAAATCTGCATGAATCCTGAGTTTGATGAGATTTGAAGAACATCCATGCATTATGTCTGAAGGCACTTGTGGCGCTTGAAGACCTCTGGCTGCTCTGTAGTGTGGACAGGCTTTGCCAGAGCACAAGAACCAATTAGGAAAATTAGATCAACCACAAAAAAGATAGACCAGGAATCAATTGATATATATACACTTCTTTTTTTTTTTTTTTTTCTCCCACACTGCAAAGTAAACCAGAACAATACATTGTGCTAGATAATGCCAGCTAATAGTCTCCCTCTGAACAGAATGTTCTTATGTTAGTAGTTATGGGAGATATAGCAAAAAATCTAGTAACAGAACTGGAGATAAACAAGTCAACAGTTTTGTGAAGTTTTCAGTAATTGAGGTGCATTTAAACACCTACCAAACAGAAGAGCACCTTGCAAGCTGATATTTGCTTTGCTATTTAATTCTCAAAATGAGAATTTCTAGGTGAAGGAGCTCCTTTGGGAAATGTGGCTGGGAGAACTGGATGAGAAAGGAGTAAATGCTGCTTGGAGCTCCATTTGGTAGGGGCGAGCACTAGAAAAGATCACTTTACTTCCAGAAAAGTGTTTTTGCTACAGTGTGAGAACAGGGCTGGCTTTGGGTGCAATGGCAGGAAATCAGTTTGAATATGGCCTGGCTGATAACACGTCAGGTTTGCACAGTTTCCTTTAAACCTCATAGGAAAGACTTTGGGGGCTTCTAAGCCTTATATTTGTATTCAGACAACTGCCCAGACTTACAAAGTGTCTCAATAGCTGCTGTTATGACTGCTACAAAATATAGTTTTAGCAGTGCTGACACCTACATTGTATTGAGTATTCTCTCGTGTGTCTTTGCCTGTATGTTATTTTCATTCTGCTTTAATCATGGAGCCTCAGAGAGGAATTGTTAGTCTAATGAGCTCTCTATCCTTGTATAGCCTGATTAATGCTGCCAGGGCAGCTTGTTTGTGTTATAGTAAAGATCTCCATGCTCTGATCTCAGTTGTGGTGTTTTTAGTGTTCCCTGGCTGGTGATAAAAAGGCCAACTGCTGAACAGCTGCATTCACCGCTGTTCCTCACTGCTGCTGCTCTTCCTTCAGGGATGCAACAGGGGCTGGAAGCCCTGGAGAGGCCGTGGTAGACACAGGCTGTGGATGTTGGACCACAGGCAACAATTTTCCTAATTTGTTCTTGATTTGCTTGCAGTGGTGGGTTCCTCTTAGGTATCTTCTGATGTAATAATTTCCAAGAGTAAAAAAACAGTTGTTGGGTTGTTTTTCTTTCTGCATTTTTCTAGACTAGGGATTGCCCTGTCTAGTTGTACAAATCATTAAGGAACGGAAGTTCTTAATGAGATCTGTAATTTGGGCAAATGGGCAGTGTGGAGAAGGCTGGCCCTGTTCCCTGCAGGCTGCAGAAAGGGTTTCTCTGGAGGAAGCAGTGGCCATTCCACCCATCCTTCCAGCAGCTGTCCCCTTGTCTAGCTCCCATTATCCCATGGAGCTCCAGAGAGCAGCCCCACAGGACTCTGCTCCCAGCCTGTGTGCTCCTGTACCCTCCTACCTTTGCCAGGGAACCTGTGGATAACACAAGCCCACAGGTAATGGCAGTGAGAGCCAAGCAGAGCTGTTCCCTGCAGGAAGCTCAGCAAGGACGCTCCATGGCAGCCCTGGAAGCTGGTGTGCAGCTCGTTTTGCAGGAAGGTCCAGGTAAAGGCTGTGGTAACATCAAAGGGCTTTGAGCAAATGACCACCAAACAAGGAAAGCCTTTAAAGCTTTTGTGTTTCTTTTGCTGTCGCAAATCTGTGTGCTTAAATGGTGCAGCTGCTCTGGAAAATTTCAGGAGAAAGCTCATGTCAGGCATCATTGAACCTGTTCTTTACTTCCCTTTTTAGGGAATGCTCTGTCAACTGCCACACTTGCCTCTCTGTGTGCATCAAGTGTTAGGCTTGACAAAAAAGGGTAAGAAAGTTTCCTCATCTATAATATAGATTTTGCCTTTTGATTCCTGTGGATGTTAAACAATTTCTTCACTGAAAAAGCTTTTGATCCAGGTTTGTAGTATGTCCACGATTTAGGACATGACTGTAGGATACTCAGGGTAGGAAACGTGCTCAGTGGATTTTTTTTGTCGTCGTCTTGGAGGGTTGGAGAAAATACAACATTTCTTGTACCTCTTTTTTGCCTTCTGTTTTAAAAAAGTCCTCAGGAATGTGGCAAATGTGTAAGCAATTCCCAGGATTTCCAAGATTAACTGCACCATAACTTCCTTTCAGAAGAAATACTCTGCCTCAGCAAGTGTTGCCACTCAGGCGTATCTCGGTTTGAATTTAAATAGCTCTAAAACAATGAGCTCTACCTCTGTTTTGTCTAATACAAATGTAGGAGGCTTTAAAGACTGGCCACTGGAGCAATCTCATTTTAATAAAATACCTTCAATTCTCTTTCTGCTGAGCACTGTCTGATTCAGGATTGCAGCCCTGGGAATCTGCTTAGCAAATACTGACTGGAATAATGGCTGCATTCAAGCACTACCACAGCAATGCCAGCTCCTTTTCTGTTTGTTTGTTTGTTTGTTTGGGGTTTTTTTGAGCAGGATGGGATTCATTAGTGGCTCTCAAGCATTTCAAGTCATTCCTGTGTTAGGTTTTGCAGATTTTCTCCCCATTTGGGGACTAGGAGGAAGATTTGATGCAGTAGCTCCATGTGGCTATGCTGCATCTCTATTGTTATGAAATTTACTCCTTTTATTTTTAAATCCTGGCTATTGGAGATATTTCTTCAGAAGCCCACAGATACTTCAGCTGGAGGTGTTGGAATTCTTTAAAAGATGGAGAGGTTAATCAGACTTTTCCCTTTAAATTACTTGCCTCATTTTCTTGTAATTTCATTCTACTCTGGAGGTTTTTACAGACCTGAGTTTTGTGTGCTTTCTGCCAGAATCTAAGGGGGTTTAATGAGTTTGTTTGGAATAGCTGTTTTGGAACCCAAAAAGGAAGTTTAGATCTCAGAAATATCTCAAAACTTTGTCCTTGGCACTACTTAGTACCCAAGAGTAGAAGACCATCACAAAACCACATTCAACTCCTTAAAACACAATTTTTTCTGCTCCTTAACACTAAGATATAGTGTAAATGGTGATTTTTTTTCCCCTTGTGGATTCTCATGTATTTATAAATCTGCTTTCTAAGTTATATATATATTTCAAGTTGTTCTAGAAATGGGAAAACAAACAAACAAATAGAAAAAAACCCCCTAAAGTAACTTGAAAATAAATTTACAGTGAAATGAAATTGAATAGTTTGTAGTAACTTATAATTTCTTTAAGGAGTAAAAGTGGAGAAAATATCCCTTCATAAACAGATCTGTATCTGTTTTTTTAGACTAAGTTAGGGAATGGCACTGGATGTTACTGTAATTCTTGTGGTTGATCACACAAGCAGAGCACTTTTTAATCATTGCAAATTCCTTGCACTGAAAAAATGACCATTTAAAAAATTATATATTGGGTTGTCACATAATTTCAAGGCTTAATGAGAAGGGAAAGTCTGGCTGGATATAGACAATTTTTCTTGATAAAATGAAGCATTCATAGGGAGATGCATTGATGGAAAATACAATGGATTTTTGTTGGGTTGTCCTTTTGTGGTGTTTTTATTCTTCTTTAACCTCATAAGTATGAGGATCTTACATCAGTGGAAAATGGTGGGTAGGAAAGTGGGGGTAGTGCAGCTCCTCCAGGTGTTCTCTTGTCATTGCTCCTCTGTCTCCAAGCAGCATCAACACTACTCAGCATCACTGAGGCAAAACTGAAGAGCTGCTTTTCTCTACTAAAAAAAGCAAAACCAGTACATTTATGATCTCCCTCACTACCTCCTCCCTTTATTTGGCAGCATCCCCTGGTCACTTTCAACTTAAATATCTATAGCAAGAACAATTATGTTAATAAAGGGATCTTTTAGTTGTTACTTGCTTATTTATAGACACTTGTGCTACTTTTTGCAAAATGTTGAATTTTATGCTGTTCTGTACCAATATATTTTATGGAATTATTGCTTGGGACAGAATGAAATAACCCGTTCAAATATTTGATTTTGTTTTCTTGCTCTACTTTATAACACATAGCTCCTCAAAGACAAAATTGCTCTTCCAAGATTAAAAAAGTCAGATGGAGGGATTTATTTTTCCTAGTTGTATCTTTTTTGAGCAATAGGAAGAGCTGGGAATCCCAGCCTTCATGTTCTTGATGTTAAGGGAATGATTTTCCTCACAAAGGGCAGGAGGATCTGACCCCAAGGTTATTTCCTTGCTTTATGGAATCAAAATCTGACAGACGGTGACAAAAACTGTGTATGGCCCCAAACTGGCTCTTGTTACTGAGGGGGATTTGTGGGTGATCCAGCCTGATAATGTGATTCCTTATGAACTTCTGGTCTATTCCTTTGACTTATTTTCTGTTTCCATAATCCTGAAGTTTCTTTCTATTTTGCCTAAACTGGCTCCCAAAGTTCTGTTCTCCTGTCTCTTTCAACAGTTATTCAGAACAGAAGGAAAGTTGCAGTGTCTTTTTAGACATTTTTGAAAACTTCTTTAAATAATTTCTTTTTCAGTTGTGATAATACCTCAAGGGAAAAATGGCCTTGGTATTACCCAAGAATTTCACATATGTGTGACCTTGATGGAAGCAGAATGAGTGAAATGATGCTATAACACGTAAAATGTGTCATTAACACATAAAATATCTTATTTCTGGACTTGTACTTTTTCCGCAGTTTGTGATGAACTCAGGGTATACTATGCAGTGCTGTATAAATCTCTGTGTTCCCTGTGCCTCACTGGAAATCAATGATACCTCAAAGGTTTTCCATTCCTTGGTATTTACCAAGACATCCCTCACTTCCCTTCACACAAAGTTCTGTTTCACAATTAAACCAAGTGTGGCAGGCAGCAGCTCCCAAGGCAGTGACCCTCCTTTCATGTCTCAGAGGGCTGGAGGGGGAGAAGAGCCCTTTGCACCATTCCTTGAGGGGTGGAAAAGCCCACAGAGCAGGGGGATCTATTTTTGAAGAGTTGAGTGTTGAAGTGCTGCTGTTGCAGTCCCATAGGAGATATTTGATGAGAAATTTCCTTTCCCCTCTTCCTCTGCAAGGATTGTCCCCTCTTGGGAGAGGGATGCTGTGGGTGCTGACTGATGACTACACGGAGCAGTAGGAGTGTTGTGCTGAATGCTCCATGACATATAAGACTTTTACACTTTCCAGCACAGTTATGATGTTTATTTCTACACCATGTGTGGTGAACTGGTTTGGAATTCCACTGGAATCATCCCCACTGCTGCTGCTGAGACCAAAATCGTGTTTATTTGGGGCAGGATCTTCTACAGCCACCAGGATTCCATGGCCAGCCTACAGGTATCAGGAACAGCTGACGAAGCAAGCACTGCTGATAAAACCTGAACTATCAGTGAAGAAAAGTCAGCAAGGGGAGAAGGATGCTGCCTAGAAAGGGGCTATAACGTGCTGCTCACAATAATGCAGAAAGAGCCTTTATTGAATGCAAGTTCAAGTTAACAATGCTGTGTTGAAAGCAGCTGTCAGGTGTATGGACAATACAGTCAGGCAGACATCATTTACACTTCCTTAAAGCATAACCTACAGGAAAGCTCACAGGGGAAGAGCACAATAACTAATTGACAGCTCAGAGGCTGGGATTTTTTGTTTTGCTGCAGTTTCACAGAATCTGCGGTAGAATTTCTCTTAGAAATTAACGCAGGGTACTTTGTTCTTTAGTTATTATTAATTAGGCGGATTGGTATGAATCTTTAAGATCTGAATTGGGTTTGTGTCTTAGGTTGTAATGATTCTAGATCACCTGTTGAAAGCATTACATAAATGTAGTGAGCTTGTGTGTTTTTAACTCCCCAAATCAGCACCCACAGTGGCAGTGTTGGGAGATAAATATCTTCCAGCCTTGTTTGAGGTCCTGGTTCCTCACATGCAGCACTGCCATTCAACCAGGACAGAGAGAAGCTTTCTCTTCATTAAAAACAAACAGACACGGGTTTTTCAGAACTTCATGGGCTCTGAAGCGTGTGCAGCTCTCAAAGGTACACAAGTAATTATGGTGGGTAAATACATGGATGATCCATTAGGTGTGCAAATCTACACCTGTCACTGCTGCTGAGGGAGACACCTGCACAACTGCTGCAGTGTCACTGGCAGATACCAGCAGACCTTATCAGCTGGCTCAAGGTTTCCAGAGAGTGCCAGAGGAGCTGTTTTGTGGGAATGCTCAGGCTGGGGGGTGACGGCTGTCACATTTTGCAGTTGGTAATCAGAGCGCTGAACGGGACTCATTGATGCTCTCAGAGTGGCTGGGTGGAGTTGTGGAGGAGCCAGGCAGGTGAGGTGTGACTGCCAGACTTTCTGACCACAGATTTGTGGGAACATCACACACTCCTCACTCAAAATTCATAAATATTTGATAAGCACTGGGGAAAAGTTTCACGTGGATCCTACGTCGTTAATAGCTTTAAGGGGCCATAACACAAACTGAACCTGCTCTTGAAAAAAATCTGTGTCCAATAGAAATTTTCAAATTTTGTAAAAAAACCCAACCAAACAGACAAAACAAACTAAAACCAAAACCAAAAAAACCAAACCAAAACAAAAAATCCAGAAAGCAAATTACTTTCTTTTAGATCCGGACAAGAATTCAAAGCTGTGAAACAAGAAGGGAAAAATGTTGATGTAGAAACATTACTGTAAAGACAGCAAAGCATTCTAATGACAAAACATTTGGTTTACAAATTTACAACAGTAAGTCTATGAAATAAGTTTATAAAAGAATAAGTTTATGAAAGCTCAGTTTAGAACTCCTAAGAGCTTTTTGACATGAGTTGGAGGGAAGAGTGAAACGAATCTTTGCAATCAATAAAAAGGAAAACAAAACATTCTTTTATTCCAAATTTTCAAAGTAAGCAAAATATGCTTCTGTGAAATGTTTGTATTCTGAAAATAAAAGAAAATATGGTTCTTTAGTTTGAGTTTTTTTCCTCAGTTGCATTACTGGGATTTAGATAAGGCAGGTAAGGAAGCATTCCTTTAAGAGTGTTATAGAAATGTGAAGATTTCCTTTACCCTGTTAAACCCAAGATCTACGTGAATTGATGCAGAAAAATCAATTCATTTAGTGAAAAAAAGTATTATTTACTACTAGCTAGATTCTTTATTTCTGATGGAAACAATTTGTTTTCCCCAATAAGTGTCAGGAGCAGTCAGTGCATTTGGAATGGAGTTTATTCAGGGGCTGAAATGCACAGAGCTCTCAAATGAGAGAATTGAGAGGTGGGAGAAAAACAAATCATTTTAATGCCATTCAGAAGGGGCCCTGACTAATCAGATTGTTGTTCATGGCTCCTTGCTGTTTAGAGGACAGAATAGCATAATTTAGTGAAATATTTGCACTACAATGCTTGCAAATTTGGGGAAATGGAATTTGGATTAAGCCAGGATTATTTTTGATTTTATCCCTTTCTGCTTTTTTTTTTCTTTCTTTTTTTTTTTTTTTTTTTTTTTTTTTTTTTTTTTTTTTTTTTTTTTTTTTGGCCAATGTGAGCTGTGTTGATGTACATGCATAAAGAAAATGGCTTATTTTCTTTGAAGTGTCAATAACATTGTCAGGCATTTATCTAAGTAAACACACAGCAGAATGATTAAGTCAGGGTGAAGCTGAATGCATGAGACAGAAATTAATTTTAGCATTGTTTATAATCTGTACACTACACAAAATCCAGAATGCTTAGCATGGGGGAAAAGTACTGAGCTATGTAAGAAATGCCAAAATGAGAGATGGGAAATGAGTTGTTACCTGAGGAGTTTTGGAAAGAACCCCTGGTTTGGACTGGTGAAATCATTTCCTAACACCAGGATAATGGGGGCAATTAGAGGAATGGCATTCCCAGGGCTGATGGATCCATGTCCCCGTGTGGCCAGGGGGAAATGTCACCTGCTGCAGGTATGTCTTGCAGTGGCACTGAAATATCTCCATTATCTCCAGCACCTCTGGGCACTGCCAATTTATTAGTGTGAAAATGAAGGAAGGTGAGAAGAAAGCATATTTTTGTGAAGATTGGTCTGTCACAGAGTCATAGAATCACAGAAGGGACCTGACAGCTCTTGTTCCACCCCCTGCCATGGACAGGGACACCTCCCTTACCCCAGGCTGCACCAAGCCCTGTCTAACCTGGCCTTGGACACTTCTAGGGATCCAGGAGCAGCCACAGCTTCTCTGGGCACCCTGTGCCAGGGCCTGCCCACCCTCTGAGTGAAGAATCTCTGTACAGTTACATCTAAACAACAATATTTCCAGTTGCAGCTTAATCAGAACTTTCTGAGATCAGTGCAAAGCCCATTTGTCCTCAGGATCTGAGCTTGAGCCAGTTCTGTCAGTGGGTACAAACTTATAGCAGGCAGGAATGAGTATCCCCTTCATGTGAGAAAGTAAAAGCAGAAATATTCCAGCGAACAGATGAAGCCAGACAAAGAAATCTGTGTCCCAAATCTCTCTGAAGCAAAAAAAAAAAAAAAAAAAAAAAAAAAAAAAAAAAAAAAAAAAAAAAAAAAAAAAAAAAAAAAAAAGTAATCAAAACCACCAGGCTGCATTTATGGCAGCAGGGAGGTTTCCTAGAAAGGACATGAAGAAGCCACCAAATGTCAAACTTGAGTTAAAAACCCTCTTACAATGTCAACTCATTAAAAATGAAATAATTTTCTGTTTTATTGAAAAACTTATTGAGGTAACATTGAACTGCAGCACACACTGTATGTTAAAGATCTGAGTTGTGTTTGTACACAGGATGTATACTGGTATTTTAATATTGCTCATTATTAAAAAAGAAAATCTCTCCATAAAATGTGATGTAGGGATTCAGTTTCAGTTTTATGTCTACACCATTTATTTAAAAACACACAGCAAAAACAATTTACAAAAATAGAGGAGAAAAGTTAAATCACTTCTTCAAGGAGGCATCATCCTATATTTATAGTTTGGTAAACACAACATTAATCAGCTGGAAAATGTTCAGCAAAATATAAAACCGTTCTGGGCTCTAGCTCAGAGAAATATATGTAGAAAAATATATCTAGCTTCTCTACTTCAAAAGGGAGTGCAAAGCTGCAGAACCTGCGGGAAAATCAATTTTCTGTGGCATAAGTGGCTTGCACAAAATTTTGCAGTGCACCATCTAGATTTTTTTTTTTTTTTAATTTAACTGATTTACTTCTGTTCCTCTAACAAGTATCTGGGCTGCAAAAGCATTCAGGTTACTCCTCCAAGTACTGTTGAAATGGTATTGAAACATTTGTTTTGAAATAAAAGTTAAAAACTTGATGCCATTGAAGGAAATCACACGAGATGCACATTTCTTCTTTCAGAGGATTTGCCTTCAGAGGTCTTGGCTCAAGCCTGCTTTGCCACCAAAAACTGGGAGCAGAACTTGAGATTCTTCACTTTGGTGGTGGTCCCAGTGAGGTGGCTCACTGGGTAATTCCTGGGTGACACAATCTGGTCCTGACTTTCTGCAGAGATGTGACCAATTCCTAAATTTGCTGCTCTTTGTACCAAAATGGGATAATCAGATCAAATCTCCATTGGAGGCAACGCACAGAGCCCTCTTCTCTGTGTTTGTTCTGCTGAGAGCAGTGACAAAGTCTGTCCCCAATAGAGTTTTTGTGATTTTTTAAGAACCATCCCTAGAGAATAAGCATGCTACATTCCCTCTTTGATGTGCTGCCCAGGGACTTCAAAGAAAAACGTATACAAAATACATCCTCTTAAAAATTGCTTTGTTTCCAAATCCCAGCTACAATTATTAATGTAATGTAGGTTGACTTTTTAGATTACATTTGATTTAATTTTAGATTATGTTATTATTTCTTTGACTGCATTTTTTCTGTACCAATATAAAGGTGCATTTCCTAGGTAAACTTCGCTCCTGAAATGAGCAGGCTGAGTGTCGTACATAATCTATCCTCATTTCACATGATGAGACTTTCAAATTCGGATCTTTTCGACTGAGTGCCTCCTCCATCACTGCTGGAGCTTACTGTTTTGAGGAGAGAGGGATGTATTACAGTAACTGATGGGCTTTGCTGGCTTGCAAACACTGTTCAACCCTGTGAAGCAAGATCAGGCTCCCTCATGTAAAATGCATTGCTGCTAACACTGGGAGATTCAATTATAACCATCCTCTTCCAAGATTTATCTTCTGAAAAGTGATGGGAAGAAGTAAACTGCTGAAAGTTTGAAAGGATGGTGAGTTACCACTTTGAAACTTGCAGTATTTTCTGTCCCTCCTGATCTGTGTGTAACCTCAGGCTGTTTGTCTGTTATCAGGAGAGTCACTGGGTACAAAGCCAAGTTTTAGTAGTGAAGGTGTAAATGCACATCCCCAGCACAGATAGCTTTGGAGATTTTGGGATAAAAATGGGATGTTCTGCAGTAATGCCAGCATTGAGGTGAATCACTCTTCACATTGGCTTTGAAACTGAAGACTGAGGACCTCTCAGCCTCATCTGACACTAGGGGAACTCTGGTTTTGTTTTGGTACTGAACTGTCTCAATGTTCCTGTTTCCCACCTCTCATTTTTGGCAGGGGTTTGTAGGTGGTGAGGCAGGGTGAGGCCTTCCCTCTGTGCACATCCGTGAGCTCCAGGTGAAGGGTGGGGACTGCAGCAGGGTGGGGACTCCTGGCTGGAGCAGGCCTGGTGGAATGTCAGGATGTTTTAGGTAAAGTGATTAACAACTCCCTGGCAGAATTCTCCCTCCTGGGTGGAAGGAACCGACCGGTGATCCAAGGTCTGCCCCTCCTGCTTGGCAGGACTGCTCCTTGCCCCTCCTTTCCCTTTCTTTTGGCTCCTGGGGTGGGATCAGTTGTGCTCCTCCCTCGAGTGCTGGGTGCACACTTTATGGATGGCTTGAGCAGCAGCCAGCTGGGAGTGTCAGCAAGAACCCTCCTGACTCAGGCACCTTCCTAAACAGCAGAAAACACAGGGGCAGTTAATGTCAAAAACCTCCTCTGTCAGTCTTATGCTTTTTGGTAATGGCTTTGGCACTGAAAATGACTGAAATAATGCCACTGAAATGTCCATTGAAGCAAGATATAGCTGTGTCTACACTAGAGCTTCTGTCAGTTTGGAAATGTCAGAAAACATTATATTCAGAGCACAAATTGCAAGTATAGAACTGACAAAGTAAATTTTGAACTGTGTACTCAAGTGTAATGCTTGAAACATATTCCAAATTGGCAAGTTGCAACCAATCATGGAACAGAACCAGTGCCCCAAAAACCTGACAGAGCCAATGTTGAAATCTGAATAATTGCAACTCCATTTTCACAGTAATTTAAATGGCAAAAGCATTGGCAGAAATTCATGAATAATTTACATATAAGAATTTAGCAATCTGTGGTGAATAGAAAAATAAATGGCAAATCCAATAAATAAATTATTGTTGTGAATTATTTGCTCTGCTCTGATGTTTGCTAAGAAGTGTCTTTTTTTTGAGCTTTCGTAAAGTGCTGGATTTGAACTCCTGCTTCTCAGGTAAATGCAGTTTTAAAGCAATAGCAGAAAAGTACATATCTACCAGGGGAAAAAACAACAAACCACGAGCAAAACAATAAGAATGTGCAACAGAGGCTGTTTTATGAAGGATACATATAAAAGGGACTTATTTGCTGAGCAACAGCTGCAATTGCAAAATCTGTAGCCTTAATGAGAAATGTTAGCTGATATATGTAATGATGAGTTATACACTGCAACAGTTTTTAATTAACTATGTATAAAGTTTTAAGATTTATAGAGGAGGTAAAATCTGAAAAGAGAAATTCCTAATTCCCTCCTGTGCCTGTAGGAATGTGATATTATTTTAATAAACAAGAAATTAATTTACACAGCACCAGTATTTATTTCCACATAGAATGGATGTTGGGTCTGTGTAAAAAAAAAATTAATTGCAATAGATAAAATAGAAAAATTGTTTATATGGTTTGCTTTGACTTTGCTTGAAACAAGATAAAGAACACTAAATACTTTTACTGGTCAGAAGGTGGTGGTTTTTTAATGAGCTCTTACTATTTTGTAAATCTATTAAATCTTTTCTTCTTTTCCGTAATGAAATTCTGTTTCTGACGTAACTCTTGAGCAGTGTTACACATCAGTTTATTGGAATAATTCCTCATAATTCACCTTGTGCATGTGTGAGAACAGTTGCTTTTTTGCCCAGACTTTAGTTAAATTTGGAAATTTGTGGGACTTTTTTTGTTTTTTTTCCCCCCTTTGCTTAAATTAAAAATACTTTTAAAAAAAATCTTTTAATATTAACTTTTTTTTGTTGTTTGTTTGACCTAGAATAAAAAGTCATGTTTGGAATTATTGGTGAAGGCAGAATTAAATAAATCCCACATGATCCTTTTACCAAAGTCCAGTGCTGGTGTTCTCTTTCTCCACCAGCTCAGAAATCCGGACACTCATTTTGGGTGACATAGAATCAAAACACCCTCACCACTAATGAACTCTCCAGCTGTTCCGTGGCCCAAGAATTACAGAACTTGCTCAAAGGACCAGTAACCCTTTCCTTTGGAATATATGCATTTCTTTTCCATTTCTCTCTTATCTGTAATCTTGTAACCTTTTGCGGAATCTAATTTTTGGTTCTTGATTTTCCCTGCTGATGTTATTCCATGTTGTGTCATTTGTGCTACCTGGGAAGAATTTGTGTCTGCCATTTAAGAGACTGGTCCATCTCTATAAATACTGCCTATCTGGGAATGGGAATACAGATGTGCTATATGAATCTTCTTTGGTGGATTTTTTTTCCATTTCTAATAACAATGAAATGCACTAATTTGTATTTTAAAATATTATTGTCCACATATAGTATGTGCATGCTCATGTTGACACTATTGAACTTTAAGCATCCTTATTTAATCCTAAATATCAATTTTATCATCCCTGTCTAACATTTTCGACACTTTATAGATATGCTTGCCCTTGAGATGAACTTTCTCAGGGACTTTCCGTGGCTGTCCCTGGTTTCTGTAGGTCACAGGATGCATTTTGAACAAATCAATTTTCAGTACTTGTTGCCAAATGCCATTTCAGTGCAAATAAAAACCTGGTGGCTTCTGTAGATGGAGACAATGAAATAAGTTTAAAATGCCTGGCCTATGAGAAGCTTTTCTGTTCCTGAGAGTGGCAGTTTTTGTGGCACGATCTATTGTCAACTGGTGCTTTCAGGTGGTAGTTAACTTTCTGAGACTATTTTGTGAGTGCTGATTTATTGTTCTGGCGCTTGCAGGTTTCTTCCTAGGCAAGTCTTGATGCTTGTGTCCAAATGCTGTTTTTCTAATATATGCACCTTCACCCTATGTGGTGATTCCAACCTTTTTTATAGGAGAGCAGTGCCCTGCAGAGCTAGGGGCAGTGCAGCTTCCAGCACTGGAGAGAGCCATCCTGAGCTCTGGAACAATTCCTTCACAGAAATGGTTGTAAAGCATTGGAGTAGGCTGCTCAGGGAAGGGATGGAGTCACCAACCCTGGAAAAAACCTGTGGATGTGTCACCTGGGGACATGGTTTAATGATGAACATGGTGGTGCTACTGGGACAATTCCTTCACAGAAATGGTGATAAAGCATTGGAGTAGGCTGCTCAGGGAAGGGATGGAGTCACCATCCCTGGAAAAAACCTGTGGATGTGTCACCTGGGGACATGGTTTAATGATGAACATGGTGGTGCTACTGGGCTGGAAGTTGGACTTGTTCTCAAAGGTCATTTCCAAGCTTAACTGTTCTGTGGTTCTGTGGAAGTGCCTTTTGTGTGACCACCTCAAATGAGCAATATACCTGGAGCTCCCAACCTGTTAGAACAGATAAAAGTTGGTTTATTTTCCATGTCTATAAAGGAGGGCTCTAGACACTTGCAAAGGAAAAGGGGAGAAATGCAGAGTCTCCTCCTGGAACAGCAAGTGAATGCAGTAGTAAAATAATGTTTACTCCTGTGGTGGTTTGGAAAGCTGGAGGAGGAATGAATAATTGGGAATCAAGACTGGAAAGATAATTAACTTGAGCAGCACAACTCATTGCCAGTTACTGTATGGGAATGTTGTAGGAAAGGCTGTGTCAGCAGGAGAGGGGGTGGGAAGCAGGCATGGGAGTCACGGTAGGAGAAACTCTTCCCCAGGAGCTGAGCACACTCCTCCTGGTGCTTCTTTGGGAATGTGCTCCTGAGATGTGAGTCACGAGGACCCCAGAGGCCGAGTGCACAGACTAGAGAGGATTGGTCTGCAAGGGCAGGAGCAGATGTGGGGGGAGGTAAAGAGCCTATATTTTATTTCTTGATTGCCTGCCATGGTTGGCCAGGTAATCCACTTGCACTAAACCAGGGCTGCTGGGCTCCAGCTCCTTCTGTGAGGAAATGTTCTCATCTGTTGGAGCTGGGATTCATCTAAGGTAACTGTTCCTTGTCTAGGAAATGGATAGAAGGACTGTGTTGTTTTTGCCAGTTCAGGATCCATTTCTCTGTCTGTAATTTACTCCTCTGTGAAAGCTTCTCTGGTGAAGAATGTTCCCAATCCAGACTTGTCTCTGGCAGAACTTCAAAGCATTAATGGCCATCTTTTAGGGTTGTAATGAAATCTGGTTTTGTTCAGCTTTGGGAGGAAATTTTAACGAGGAGTTTTGCAAAATAAAAAGGCTTGGAGGTGATGAACAGGAATTGCTTTCCAAAAATAATATGAGATGAACAAAGTAAAATGAAGTATGGTGGCAACACGGCACCTCTATCACTCTACATTGCAGTACAATAGCAGCCATTGCCTGTGCAATAATGAGTCTCATCAGTTTCCAGACAGCAGGCTTTGTAATAACAGAGTATTTATGTAAAACACTGAGGGGAAAGAGGAGGGAGGGAGGGAATGAAAGTTGTCTATCAGGCTGAATACACAAAGCATTTGGTACTTCAGAACTAATTTTATTTTTAGTTAATATTCATTGATGCAAGTTCTAGTCTATTATTAAGTGAATCTGGTGATAATTGCATCCATCACTTTGAAGTGTTTAAGACAAGTGTGGAGTTGTAAAACCAGTCCTTTGTATTGGAATCATCGCCAAAATTGCGTTGTGGGAACCATGTTGACACTACAGTTTGATCATGTTCTGAGTCTGAGGGATCTCAGCACGTTCCCAGAATTTCCCCTGTGCATTGTATTTACAGGCATTAACCAGCCAGTCTCGATTTCTTGGGAGCCATGAGAAAGTGTAGGGTGCCTCCGAATTCTCATTTTCTTGGCTTCTGTCAGCATTTGAATGTGACCCATCTGTGGATGAGTGAATGGCAACAGTTTATTCCAGAATAAAGCATGTGCTGAAACGCAAACAAGCAGCCTACAGAAGCACTGAGCTCAGTTTAATTAGCTGTAGAGTTCATTTCAACTTCAAACTCCCAAGTTAACTCGCTAGGCAGCAGAGTTTATAATGCATTTTTTCCTAGAAGCCTGCCAGACAGGGGAGCTGATGATATTATATTTGTTGCTAGGTGATGAATTCTGATAACCTTTCTATTCCTATATTTATAAATGTCTCATGCACTCTCTGCTGTAACATAATTACTTATTTACGCCTCAATTCCTGGGTGGAACTACTACAAAGTTGCTAAGCAGCTGTGTGTATAAATATATAACAGCGTGTCACTCGAAAACTTTTGGCAAGTCACAATTACCAGATGAATCCTCTGTTTGTCACGACTGTAGCCATTAGCAAAGTGGAACACAAATGAGGGATATCAGTGTACACAAGGACAGAGCTTTATTTGTCACAAGAGACTAATACTCTGGGAGGGGACGTGAGCTGGAAAAATGCACAGATTTGGTGGTTTGGGGTTTTTTTTGCATTCTTTTCTTTATTTAATGGTTTTATAAGCAGAAGCAAAGTACAGATTGACTGATTATTATCTCACCTCTTTAAACTTCATAAGCATTATAATCATTATAGTTACTCTAATGTGAAGGAAAAGAGACACTTATTCAAACAGATGTGCTGAGGTTTCTGCATTCTAATGCTGCAAAGTGAGGTGAGAGTGTAAGAAATCTGTATGAGTAATTCTCAGTGCAGCCATCAGAGCATTTGTCATTAGTGGGGCCTATACCAAGCCTAAAGAGAAACAAGAGAAGATGAGAAATCAAGATTTTTTCCTTTATTTGACATTGACATGAATTTTGTTGAGTTGACTGCTATGATTGCAGCTGGATTCACATAATTTTAGGGATAACTGTAATTTGTTAAATCTAAAGAGAGTATCTGGCAATAAAGTTCTCAGATGGCTTTTCACTGCGTTCTTTTTTGGACTGTGGAGTTTAACACAAGACACAATTTTATTCACTGGTGACAACTTTCTGTGGAAACTGTCAGTTACGGGCCTGATCCGTGTTCCTGAAGGTGACAAAAAGGCTTGGAATCGAGCACTGCCCTGATCCCAGTCTTAGCTGGTGGTTCCATTGGTGCAAACTCGAGGTTGGCAGCGTTACCTACATGGTGCCAGGTGAAGGGACATCCACCTGTGACAGCCAGCCAGCAGCAAATGGCCCAAAGAAGCAGAGTTTGCATCTGAAATACAGATTGTGTGAAGCAATTGACACAACTTTCCATTGTCATTTGCTTCATGTGTAATACTTGTTTAAGTATGTTTAAATTCCACCCATTTCAGAAGCAAACGTGAATAACAGATCATCAAACAATCACTATTGAGTTGTTGGTGTTTTCTCTTGCTTTTGTTTCTGTTTTTTTGTTGTTCATTGTTCCTTAGTTACTAAAAGAGGCACAAACTTCAGTAGGCTGATGTTCTTCCCTTGGTTTATCTATGTAAACAAATTTCAGGTTGCTTATAAATGATCCTGACTGACAGAATGTACTTTCCCTCAGGTCACTTCTTTAGTGAAAGATACCAAAGCCTGTCTTTCTTTAAAGTATAAAAGCCTGTGTTTGATCTGAATAGAAACTGTTCTGGGAATGACTGTGCAGAGCAAGATTACATGGTGCAATTTTAATTACATTGTTCTCAGCAGTGCACCTTGTCTGATCTTAGTGTAAGAGTCAAAATTCAAACCAGTTATTTGGTTCTGTAACCGTTAGTCAAACACAGATATTGTTTGAAAGAGATGACAATAAGTTTAACAAGTTTAAAATCTAGCACAGTTCAGAGAGGTGGCTTTCCTCTTTATTCTCAGAAATTTTGTATTTTAGTAGGTTGATTTTTTTGTGGCTTATAGAATTATCTGTGTGTTGGAACTGGATGGTTACTTGAGTAAAACAAAAGCTTCACTACCAACTCAGTTTGCAAAATTAAATGCGGTTTAGATTCTGAAGGCCTTCTGAAAAGTTATTAATAAACTGTGTCCAAGGGCTTAAGTTTATTAACCTGATTTTTAGATTGAGAGCTGAAAAGGAGTGTAGGTCAGTTATTTGTACCTTTCTCAGATCAGTCTGAAGAAATCAACTTTCTACAGGTGACTCTTAAAAAAAGTTTGAGGGAACTCACTTGAGAGAACTTGGTAAAACCACTAAGAGGAATTGTGGAGAAGATAGAAATAAAGAAGATGAGAAATCAAAAGATTTCCCCTGGAACTCAGAGAACCTTTGTTTCACTTCTTCACTGGGAAAGCTGAACAATCTACAGAATAAATGGTTTGAGCAGATTTTCAGGCATGGCATTACTCATTCAGCAGCTGGGAAAATAGGCCAGCAACCTACAGAATCCATTTTGAAAGGAAAATATTGCACAGTGGATTTATTACTCACTCTCATTTCCTTTTATGTATTGTAAATGATGCGTCATCCTCTATTTCTGAAACAAACTCCTACCACTGAGTGCTGTTTGAAAATTATTTCACAGGGCACAAGTTGAAAGCTTTATTCCTGGGGATGTCTTTTAAGGAAACATTATTGTACTTTTATAATTTTATAATTATCGTCACTCCAGAAGAAGGGCAGCCATGCATAGATGCCCGTGTATTCGGGGTTTTTAATATTTCCTAGCACGTACTGACCAATAGTTTGGGCTCCGTTGGAGAGTTGTGGTGAGGAAGCAGTGAGCAGAATTACAGATTAGTTGTCATTCCACACAGAAGGTGAAACCAAGACCCAAGACTGAAGAGGTGGAGGCAATATTGCCTCACACAGCATCTGTGGGTAATGTGCAAAAACCCACTTTGTAGTGATGCCTTGTTTAATGAAAAGCTCCTGCCCTTTGACTTCTTGTCTCCAAGTGCTGCCACAGCAGGAGAGATATCTCAAGCAATATTTTTTCTCCCATCTCTGATAAAAGCAAGTGTATAAGGCTGTGAGTAGCTGCCATGAATCTGGTATAGAACAAAAGATTTTTTTTTACAATAGTTATTTCTTCTTCCAGACTCAAATCACCAAATTATTTGAACTTGCCACTGGAGGAACAAACAAAGCTTCCATTCCTCCAGTGAGGCTCCGTATTTCACTTCTATAATTTATTTGCCTTTCTTACCAATTACCCAACCTCAGGCCAATGGAAATGTGTGTGTAGCTCAGTGAATGTTCTGTTCATCCAATAGAATATCATATTTTTTCTTAGATTAATTTAACACTCAAGAAAAAATAGTTCAGTGTCAACAAAACCTCCTGCCTTTAAAAACTAAAAAAAAAAAAAAAAAAAATAGAAAAACTTTTGACAGATCACATTAAGAAATGGCAGATCACTGTAATTATAACAAACTGGCCTTAAAGATAAACAGCTTTAATTGTCAGTTTGAGGGAAAATATCCCCATGACCTTTGACTAATTGTCTAGTTAATGGAAAACCTTTACTAAATAAATTTGTGGCTTTGGTGGCATTTGAAACACATACTGGTGTAAATAAGGTACTTTCTAGGCTGGTTTGACTATAGGTACCTCCTTTGAGTGATTGCTTGTTGTTACTTTTTGACATCTGCTGGCAGCCTTTTGTTTATACAGTTAAATCTCCTGGGACACAGTTCTTTTTTTCCTGAATTCAATCTACACTGATTAGTTTTCAATAAATTACATATATCAAGAAATTTGGGTTCATTAGCACTTAGGGTGACTGCCCAAAGATCAGATGTGTACCTGTGCAGAAGACAAAGAAATTCACGGTCAGTAGGACAGTGCCTCTCCAAGCGTCATTCAGGCAGCATTCAAAGGAAATAATCCATTATATCCCACTGGGAATTCTTGTACAAACTCAGACCTCTGTCCCATCTCCCTCCTCTATAGACACAGTTGATTTCATATCGACAAACTTCTCACAGCAATCTGAGAGCCACTGAGTGCATCTGAATGTCTTTGATTCTGTCTGCTTGTGTCTCAGACCCAGCCAGTGAAGAGCCTGTAAGAACTTAAAGATAACTTTATCTCATCTTCTCCTGGGGATCTTAGCAGGATGTTGTGGAAACTTGCTAAAATGAAAAATTATTGATCATTTGCATTGCAACGGGAAATCCTTTCACAGAAACCAGCAAAGTTAAAAAGTGTCTTTTCTACATATCACTGCTGGCTCAGGGGTCCTTTGGGCTGCTCGGAATCAATGCAGCCTTAACAGGAAAATGTCACTTTCCTCCCCAGATGTGACAGCTCCTGAGAGACTGGAGCTCCACAGAAGTGGTGTCATTTTGTGTCCCCTTCATTTACAGAGAGAAAACAGCTCCGGTTAAACTGAGCTCTGTGTTGTGCTCAGAAGATCAATGACTGTGATATAACATCTAAAGGCTTTATTTTTATTTTTTTTCTTCAGACACACTTCCTGACATAATATTTTTGTTGAAACAGTAATTTTTCTCTAGAGTTTAGAACAGCAGCTACAGTATTGCCGTGCCTTATAATGCAGCCAGTGACCCAGGGGATCAGTCAATAACACCTCTTTGTTATAATAAATAAGTCAAGATAACTTCCAACTGAGAACAACTCATTACAGCTCCTTCCACCTGATTAAATTTTTGCCCTAAATAAGACAATAGGCAGCAAAATGATGTGTGGAGATATCAGGTAATGTGAGCTGGTGTAGTCTGCTGGGGGAGGAGGGAATGCCTTCAGTTTTGATTGTAGTGGTTGTATTCTCCTGTAATTTCAAGCAGTCACAGACAGCTGATGGAGCCCTGCTGGCAGAATAAATTTGTTGAAGAGTACAAGATGCTACTGAGGGGTTTTCCTTTCTAGGAGAAAGGAGAGAGGGAGCAGGGTGGGAAAAGGCAAGAAGTAGCAGTGGCATGGAAAAAGCCAGGAATCCTTGAGTTTAGTGCTGTTGGAACCATCTTCCTCACACTTACATGTTGTCCTCTGCACAAGCACTTGCTGGAATCCCAAACAGCAACCCCAGTGCTCCAGACCTGGGCTGATAACAATTTGTCAGGCCTCTGTTTTGAGAGCAGGGTTGATCACTTCTAGTTCAGGGTACCAGATGTGATGCTCAGATCAAGCCAAGTGAAGTTGTGGTGAGCCAGGAAAAGAGATGCAGAGCTCAGTGAGATGTGAAAAGATGCCAGAGTCCAGTGTTGGATAGGGCAGAAGCTGAGGAGAGGGGCAGAGCAGAGCATGGCTGAGGTGGGGTTCTGGTGTGGATGGAGTCACTGTATCTGGAATCACACACCAAATCCATCATCCAGGAGGGAACCTTCAGTCAAGTATCATTGCTCAGGTGATCAGTGCTGCAGAATTTCAAGTTTTTAGCAATTTTCCAGCTCTGCTACGACTCTAGGTGGTAGAGGATATGCAGGAGAGAGACCAGTGTGACTCTTGTAAGAACACCACACCTTTCCTTGGCTGCAGCTGGCTTCTGGGTGAAATCCCTTGTCTTCCATCATCTAAGGAAGCTTATCTGCTGTCTGTGCTAGGTGCTTGCAATGAGTTCTGACAGCACAGAGAAAGCTGTGGCTATTAATAGGCACCATTTCTGCAGTGGAAGGCTGTTCTCCAAAGGGCAGCAATGAACACCCTTGTGCCCGGAGGATGAACTGCTGGCCTAATTTCTGTATCATAACAGGGTTCTGCACAAACCTAATCAGCCCACATCAACCACACAGGCATGTTTGCCAGTTTAGGTAATCATTTTATTTTTTCAGACTTGGAAAGTGTGCACAGGGATGAAGTCTGCTGTTTAGCGCTTGTTCTTTCAAAGAAGTGGAATACAAATGTGTGTTTGTCTTAAGCAATTCTTGTTATGTTGTGACGAACATTTCGCTGTGGTTCACGTTCCCTCAATTTCTAACTCTCTGGATACTAAATAAGTCATTATTGTTATTTACTTCAGGGGCACATAAAGAAATTATATAAATGCAAGAAAATCATAAACATGCAGTGCAAGATAATAACCCACTGTTGCTTGTTGGATTTGTTAAAAAAAAAAATCATTCTGTAGCAATTCTACTGCAGAGTTAGAATGTAACATTAAGCTGTATAAAAACCATGGAAAAGGGTTTTCATAAAACTCATTTTGTTCATTTTATTTAATGTTCAATAAGTTTTTTTGTGTAAATACTTCAGTCACACTGGTAGGTTTTCTAATCTGTGAAATCATTATTTCTGCAGCACTTTGAGATATGAAATAACGATAATATCATATCTTTAGGAGCATCTTGTCTGACTTAACTGTTGACAGCATCTTGTCTGGACATTATTCTGCCCTCAAATTGTCGTGGGGCAACATCTTTTCCTTCTGCTGCTCAGGTATTTTTGCAGAAAACCAGCAAAACACAGAGCTATTGGGCTCACTGCCAGCACTCGTGTTGCAGAGGTGCTTTTGAAGGCACCTCAAAGGCAGGGAAAGAAGCTGCTTCTCCTAGTGGACCTTTTTGTTGGCTTGAAAGGCAGGATTTGTTTTGTTCCCCAGCTCCTGTGCCCGTAGCTGTTGTGACAGCTCCCTCTCTTGTTCCAGGATGGATTCAGGGGGTCCAGATGTGCCGGTTCCAGGTGGATTTTATCCTCCCCACCCTGGCAGGGTAACTCAGCCCTTGCAGCCTGGTGGCACTCGTGCAGTTGGAGCTGCTGAGCCCATCCCTCTCCCGCTGTTTTCTCTCACTGCTCACTGCTGGCAAGAGCCTCGCCAGGTCACGGTGCTCTGGGAATTTTTACACACAACAACAGCACTCAGAAGCATTTCCATTTGCCTCAACCATCACTTTTCTCTCTTTGTAGCTAATGAAGCTCAGCCTCGCCAGTCTCTGCTGAACTTCCCTGTTTGGCAAATGCGGTTGAGCAGGGAGGGCTCGTGAGTGGAGCTGGGGCATCCCTGCTGGGCTGGGAAGTTAAGTTGCCTTTGTGCAGCTGCAATGTGCTTTTCTTGCATCTCCAGACCTCTCGAAGATACCTGCTGACTTGTGGCTCCAATGTGATCTGATTTGCTAGAAAGGAGAGGAAAAAAATGCACGGGATAATTTTGATGCTCTAATTCCCACGGATTTGAGGAAGGCTAGGTTATATTTACAAAAAGCACCCTAATATTCATTGATAGAGTAATTAAATCTGTATTTTCAATGTGAAATTTCCTCCTTCAGGAGCCATTTTGTTTCTTGTTATGATCAGTTAACAGAAAAATATGGATACCTGTACACAGAGACTTACAGAGTTAGTTTTGGTGTGCTTATAGATAAATGCGTGTACTTATTTATTCAGGATACCTCTGTGGAGATTTAACCAGAGAGAAAATCATGGATTCAGTATTGCTGTTTGAAACAAATTAAACTTCTGAGAATTAAACTCAGAAAAAAAATTACTTTGGAAGTGGAATATATGAGGCCAGCACATGCTTTTTAATACAAACCTATTTAGCTTGTTTTCTTTTACTTTAGTTTACAACAAATGCAACTGCTAACCTTTCAATGCTTTAAAATGGTACCCTATAAAACATCTGTGGGTCATTATCATAAATATCACAGTGAGATAGAAACCTCATATTTGTGACATATCATAGCAGGGAAAATGGAATACACTGAGAGGAGGAGTCCCAGGAGCATGAGTGTTCCTGCTGAGATCCATAAAGGTTAAAATTTCCAGTTACAACTTTTCCCATCATTGCACTAATGGACTTGGGATCCTGCACAAGGTTTTCCAACAGGTCTTTTGGTGATAATAAGCTCAAAGCCAGTGATTAAAGCCTTGGGATGCATGCAGATATTGCTAATAATAGATATTGCTTGGTGGAAAGAAATATTTTGTACAGTTCACATGTGAATTTTACAGAAAGGAGCAAAAGTCTAACACAGGAGGCTGAGAAATGAACAGAGGGTGGTGAATGACACTCATGTTTTTCACTGGGAGCTGCTTGGCAGTGCTTTCATTTTGCTTGCATGGAGTTTTGGAGCTTGTCTCATAGCATGTGGCATATTAGGCACAATAAAGATGTTCATTTGGCAGCTGGAGCATGACTAGGAGCATCAAAAGAGTCATAGATGCGTCAATAAATGAGGAACTCCACCTTCATATAAATATTAGATCACTGTTTTAATTGCCCATTGAATTCTTGTCAATGAGACATTCTCTTGTCATGCCTGGTGCAGCATTACCAATGTTTTATTTTAGGCCTAGAGCTCAACCGTTGCTATTATTCATTTTTTGCACTTTTGTAGCACCCTGAGCACCAAACATGAATCATTTTGTTGCAAGTGCTGTACAGACACAGAGTGAACACGTGGCCTTTGCTCTGAGGAGTTTAAAATCCAGCTAAACCCCTTAAGCTCCAATACAGAGTGACTGTGCAGGAGAACATGGGAAGTTTTGGGGGTTGTGGCCCCTCTCATCAGGCTGCCACTGGCCCAACCTGCTATAATGCACATGGGTAGTGGGAATAATGTCAATTATCCATTTCAGGGCTTTCCTCACACCTCATCTCTGTGACAAATGCATGAACACCACAAACATCATCACACAGACCATATGTTATCAGGGCTGCCGAGAAGAAAGGTGTTGGATATTCAGAGAGCACCTTTGCAGCTCAGGCTGACACTTCCACAGCTGATATCCACAACTTCTGTCTCATTTCTTGCTACACTGGTTGGTACTTGGGGGACAAAAGAAGTAAATAATTAATTACACTTTATAGTTCTTATATGGAGATTTCTACACTGACTATGCACAAAGCAAGGTTTTTTTTTGTTTTTTTTTGGTTTTTTTTTCCAGAGAATAAGAACTAAAAATCCTATTTCCCTTGTATTTAGCAGGCATTAACAATGTACAGGTTTGATTAAGAGACAGATGTAATGCCATGGATGGGAAATTTGGGGAAACTCCTCAGAGCTCTCCTGAGTGCCTGGCAGGGAAGGTCAGTGTGGCCAGCGCCAGCCCCAGCTCCTTGGGCTGTGCAGCTGCTCCTGAAGCCTGCTACGGGCAACTCAAGTATGGCAAATTTTGGGTATTTGTGCTGGCTCTTCCCCACAAGCCACATGAGTTTAAGGAAGCAAATATTCCCAGTGAGGAGCATGGTGAGGCTGACTGGGAATGCAATTCAGTCTCAGGTGATGTTCCCTGGTCAACTTAGTCCAGGAGACAACATCATCATCCTGATAAGGTTCTGATTAGACCCCAAGCTCAGACTAGGGGTTTTATCTAAGGCTCCAGATCCCTTCAATTCCCTCAAGAATTGGTTTCAGTTTCAAGCCTGTTGGCCCTTAGGCCAAATAATTTTCAATGTTCTCTATCCCTATGATCACTTCATCTCCTCCCACTTCTAATTTCTCTCCTACATATCAGTACTTCTCAGAGCCTTTTCATTTTCTTTCTTTCTCCTTGCTATTAACCTCACCAAATACTCTTGTTTCTGTGGTAGGACTGGGAATTGAAAGCATCAGTGCTTTTGGATGAGATATAGTAAAAAAATAAAACAGTTCCCCACTTTCAAACAACTCTACCTCAGTCCTTTTTAGAAAAAGTTGCAGGTTTCATAAAGCAAGATGAATAGACAGCAAAATATAAAAGGTTTGAAAGCCTCAAATTAATACTTCCAAGGGAATATAGAAAAGATTCAAGTACTTCACCTGATTCCGTGTGCCAAATCTGCATGTGGCCTTTGAATTTCCCCAGAGCATGCAGATGGCACCAGTGCAGGAGTCCCAGGGTTTGTGAGCCCTGAGCAGAGGGGTTGGAGCAGTGCACTCCCAGCCAGCTCCTCCCTGCTCTGGAAACACAACACAGTTTGTCCTTTTCTTGAAAGGGACCTGTAGTGTTTGGCTGGGTGATGCTACAGCTCTGAACCATGGCATTTGATTTTAAGGGATTACTTTATTACAGTTTTCTTTGGCTTTTAATTTTTTTAAAACTTTTTTTTCCTGATGTAATTTCTCAGAGGCCAATGCTAAATCTTTCCATTTGTAAGTTATTAATAGTAAATCAGCAGCAGTTTTTGATTATGAAGAGCACATATTTCTTCAGAGAATCACAGAGTGGCTTGGGTTGGAAGTGACCCTAAGGGACACGCAGTTCCAAACCCTCTGCAGTGGGAAGGGATGCCACCAAAACAACAAGTTCCTAAACCTCATTTCATTTTTTAAAAAATTATTTTGTTGGGGTTTGTGGCTTTTTTTAGGGGATTAAAAAAAAAGATACTTGTAATTCACAAAGGCTGCAATCTAAGCAGTATTTATACAGTGGTTTGTACAGAAAATTTCAACTTCATTTGTAGTGACAGGAAAATTTTGCATTTTTGTTGGTTGGTAGCTTTAGGAAATTGAAGTGAGTCTGTTAGAGCACCTGCCATAAACCCAACAACAAAGGGTGGTTTTTCACCAGGGAGGCCTTGCTGAGGGAGCCTCCCATCAAAATCCTGCTGTGGGCACCAGACCCCTCCTGGGAGCAGTTCCCAGCCTTGGAGTGTGGGCACCAGCATGCTCTGAGCACTCTGAAATTGCTTTAAGCTGCTGCTGCTCCCAAATTCAGAGGTTTTCCCTCCTGGTTCTGCTTCAGTACAAGACTTTGCAGGCAGGATCTGCCACATGACAGCCCAAGATAGGTTTGTCTGGAGAGACCGCAGTGTCTGAGACTGAGACTTCTTTTTTATTTATAATCCCTCTTGCTTTCAGCAAAATTCAGTGAAAGAGCAAATGAGCTGATGAAATTCTGGTTTTCTGTCCCACTGTGAATCCAAGGATGGTTCTCTTGCCCTAAAGTAAAGTGGAGGAAAAGGGAGCAGTTTTTAGTTAAAAACATACAATTGAGCCTAAGCCTTGTGCAGCAGCAGATCCTTCAGCTGCTGGGGGACTTTTTCTGCCAGAGACTGCGGTGTCTGTTCAGAGAGTTTGGACTCTCCTGGACTGTCTGGTGTGAATTCACAGGGTCACGGATTCATGGGGTGGTTTTAATTTTGTCTTGTTCTCAGCATCCACTTCTATTTTAATTGACAATTAAATTAATTTTACCTGAGTCATTTCTGTTTGGCCAGTGACGGTAATTAGTAAGGGACCTCCCTGTCTTTATCTTTTGCATCTTTCTCCCCAGTTCTGCTGAGGAGGGGGAGTGAGAGAGTGGCTGGGTGGGAGGCTGGGAGCAGCCCTAGGCCAACCCTCCACTCTTGCTTTGGTAGAGTGCCCCACGTCTCTTTTTGTGCCTTATTCTCTTTGAATGCTTGAGATTTCGGCATGGTTTAATTTTTAATATAACCCATCTCATCAACATTCATCATAAAATGAAGTTGTAAATTCTGGAACCAGCACTGGTTCTTTTTCCCTGTGGGGTTCTGCTTTGGGATTGAATCCCAGTGAATGCCCAGAAAGGAAGGATCTCCACAAGTTCCTCTGGCAGCCCCGTCTGCCAGGAAAGATACAAAATTTGTTGAAGAGGATTTCTGTGTAGCTCCCCAGGAGTGTTGAGTGGCCACCCACTATGGGACTATTCCTGTGCTTTAGGACCAGTTAGAGAGATTGCACGCTCAGGAAGAGTTTAGGGGTTGGTCATGAGAGACCCTGGGATTGCTTCTATTCCTTTAAAAACAATGAACCTATTACAAGAAGTCTATAGAGTGAGTTTAAACAATTAAAAATAAAAAGTGTTTTATTTTGTATTAAAACTCCATTGTTGTTGATTTTATGTAGCTGGTATCACAGTCTGTAGTTTTTCCTGAAATTGTAATGCAGTTTTTAAAGATCCAGTGGAAGTGAAATGTAAAATAAAAGTAGTGAGAGCATACAGGTAAATGAAAAGTCTGCAGCAGCAGTAACTCAAGGAGAAGGTAGGGAATACAAAACAGGTTGTCTGCAGAAAAACCTTTCACATGCAAATACATTGTTCAGAGATGTCAAAACCTGAAAAGTTTATTTAGCAATTGTAAGTTTGTGGTGAAGATCTCTTACTCATATAGCTGGTAGTTAAATCACTAATATTTTATTGAGTGTTGTGCAAAATGACTCAGAGAAGAAATCTAAGACAAAGTCTCAAATCTTTGTTCTTTGGGGATATTTTCCTCTTTATGCCAACCTTCCTAAATATTTTAAGCTTTCCATGTAAAGTGAAACAGGACTATTGACAGCCACTGTTCAATTAAAAGTTCTCACAATCCTTAGACACAGTGCAGCTCATGAACTGTGTGACAATCCTGGCAGTAAGAAACGTTACAGTTCAGTTTTTCAGTTTTATAGAACTTTTGCAGTAGCCTGGGGCTGCATATTCTGTAAACAACCAGTGCTGAGCCTAAAGATGTACTGAATATCTGAAAGCACTTTGCCACAGAAGAGCCTTTAGAGATCCTGGGCTGTGATGAGGAGCACAACAAGGTCTCTATTGCCACTGCTTTGTGGAGCTGGGTGTGCATTTGATTGGAGTCATCACAAAAGTCTCATGTCCAAAGTGTTTTGTTATCTGCTACCCAGTTAGACTGGTCAAAGCCTCTTCATCTTTCTGAAAGTTCACATTCACAGATTTGTTTATGAAAAAGAGTCAGAAAAATATAGAATTTCTTTGAAAGTTTTTTCCTTTGAGAGGCATTTCTTCCCAAGTCTGTAGACAAGCTAATAACATAACAGCTAATAACATCTGAAGCTTGTGTTCCAAAGTGGATACTTACAATGCGTTGTTTCCCTTTTTTCCTTTTTTTTTTCACCTCCAGTGAAATTTGATGACTGCAAGGGGAACAACAAATTGAACTTTGAAGTTTCTAACCCAGACTTTACAGTGGAACTTGATGGGAATTTGGTTGCACTCAAGAATGTATCAGAAGCTGGCAGAGCCTTGTTTGTCCATGCACGGTCAGAGCATGCTGAGGATATGGCAGAAATCTTCATTCTTGAAGCAAATGAAAAACGTGGTGCATTAAAGGTAAGATAAACACCAAAGATTAAAAAAAAAAGAAAGGCCAAGGAGAGGCTGCTGCTAAATATTTACATGTATCACCCAGGATTGTAGGCAATTTTAATCTGTTAGCAGAGATCAAAATCAGTCTTCAGTGCAGATATTGCTGTAACATTTTAGCACTTGGTTTAATTTGTAATGCAGATTTCCTGGGTTTTGGAAGATGTATTACATCTTCAGGTGTGGATGCTAAACATTCATAAAGACTTTATTCAAATGAAAGAGCCCAAGTATTAAAATTGGCTTCTTCTTCCAATGTATGTTATGCCAGGTAATCACAGTTTGGCCACAACTGAAAATGCAAAGTCATACTTTGAATGTGTAATTTAGAATTTACAGAACCTTCACATTTTGCTCCAAGTCTTAGTATGTGGGAATGAACTCTGTATAATTTCAATTTTCATATTGGTCTGCTTATCTGACATTGTTATGTGGTAAACTGCTTCAACATCTGCACACTAACATCAGCATGTATTTACACCCTGTCTCTGTGCCCTGGTGATTTTTGTTCTGCTCTGTCCTCCGAATGTTTTGTCCTTTTTTCCCCCCTCCTGAATTTCAGTGTAAAACAAACCTCATCCTTTGGGGGACAAAGCACTTCAGAAACTGAGTTATTTATTTCACACCACTGCAAGTTACAAAAGAAGATGTGAGGTAGCCTTCACTTCTTGTCCTGACATTTAAGAGAGAGGCAGTCAAGGTAGTGGCTCACTAGACAATTAAGCCTGGTACCTTTACAGACCTATAATTTCGCAGAAATATAAAGAAACTTTGATAAAAATGACTGATCTACTGTCTTGATTTGGTATTTAGACATCCAATTGCCAGCATTCTCATTATATTCCCAACAACATATTAGTATAACTTGAATCTTCCATTGTAAAAACAAATTATCTTGAGGAGAAAGGCTGAACAAACTTCTGAAGGTCCATGGCTGGGGAAAGGTTTTGCTCTGCACTTTAAGCAGCACACGATGTGAATATGGATTGCCAGCAGGAGAGAAAGAACCAGAATGTGTAACCACAGAAAGCTGATCAGAACACTGAAATGGAATTTAACTTTATTTAAATATGCCATTTCTTCACAAAATTAAATTTTAACACAGTCATACTTGAGGGAGTCTCTTACGTGGAGGAGCTGTGAGTTTAGGACCACAGGCTGCCAAATTCAGAGTAGGAAAGCTACACTTGCAGGAGCAGAATGGGCACTTGGCTGTCCTGTGCCTCAGACTAGCAAGCCTTGCTCCTTCTGGTGCATTCACAAGAATGTTCAAACGGTTTTATTTTGAAATCTTAGGAGCAGTTTCAAAATGGGGATCATCATTCTCTGGTTAGAAGTTACGAAAACCATTGAGGAGTTTGAGACGTCTCTGACAGGAGGTCTGGAGTTAAACTTCAAGGGATTGGTTTATGTGTGAAGATCTGACTCTCTGAGAATCACATTCTGAAGGTTTATTCTGGTTTCCTTAGAGAAGCAGTCCTTCAATATCTGTGAGGGGAGATATTCTATGAAAGCTACAGTGTAAGGGAAATCTGGTCAAACATTCTATGGAAGTTACAATCTAGGGGAAATCTTGTCTCTGGAGTAGGAATTACAGGATGTGTATATGCACAGACTATAAACTCTGCAAGTGACCTTTTCTCTTTATGTCCTGTTTGGATTCTGGGGAGTGTCCCCTCAGAATGTTCCAGCAATATTGATTGATGCCTAGTGTTGAAATCTCTCTCCAGACTACGTTTCAAAGCCAGGGCTGATCTGGCCCTACTCCTGGATTCTGTTCCAAACACTTTGTGTTGCTTTAGAGAGAGGAAAACCAATCTAAATCAGGCATATTCTGCCACTTGCCAGCCTTTCCTCACAGGTGACAATATCACAACCTCATCTCAACCTGCATTCATCACCTCTTTCTGGATGATTATCCATTTAATGTGGGATTTGGACTCATAAATGCTGTTGGGAGTTACACGATGCCTTCATGTGTCCTGGGAAATCCATCTAGTGAGACTCACCCCTTCTCCAAGGGAATATAAAAATCTCTGGGGCTGGCTGTCCTGCTCTGGCCTCACCCAGTCCTCTGTCACTGTTAAACCAGTATTTCTTTTCATCTATTTGCCAATTTTAAACACCACACAGCCAGTGTTGTCTTTCTGTTTGTCATACTTGAGAAGGATATAAAGACTACAGCGTCCTATCTAAAGTGATTTTATGATAAATTTGAACTTAATCCTGTACTTTTGCAGTCTAAATGTGTCAGCACGGAAACAGCAGAACTGCTCCATCTGTTTTTGCAAGGAGCCTTGGCTAAGAAATGCTCAGATGGAACCTCAGTAATTCAGCATAATTCTGTGGGGTTAAGATGAGCACATGCTGGAGCAGTGCTTAGCATTCAGTACTTAGAGAACAGTACCTTGTCTAATTAGGGGATAAGTAGTTCTTAAGTATTTCCCCACTGCCAGCAACTGCCATTTCTTTTCTGAAGGCATGTAACCTACATCTGTGAAATCCCATTGTTAATGTTGCTAATTGCGGATTCCCAACATGTTTGGGAATGGCTCTCAACAATGATCTCTGATGTGCTGACTGGCAGTCGGAGCCTAGGAACAGAGTGTAGCTCCTAAAACTTTTTGATTGCTACCAACCATACTTTGGATGAATACGGAAATTATTTAGAGGTGCAATCTGGAGTGTGCAGAAAAGCTTTTGGTGTTCTGCTGGTGAAGGGGTGCAGCTCTTTCCTGCTAAAGATAGGGGATGATTCCAGCTGGCCTCACCGATCCGTCCTATGTGATTAACTAAATTAACTTCATGGCCAGAGTAGAATCAGTGTCTGTTGGAATATCACTTACTATTTAACTGTTATTTGCATTTGAAGAGCCTGTTTTCCTCCTCTTCTGCCAGAGGCATAATAGATCTGCAGAGCCTGGAGCTTTCAATCCTGGGTGGCCATGGCTGTTGTACGGGCAGAGGTGGTTCCTCAGTCACAGCCGGCTTGGCCATGGCTCTGGCCACACAATCTCCTGCAGGAGCATACACTGCATTGCTGCTTCTCCTGATGTCTGATGCCTAATACACCCTAAACCCCATGAATCTCTGCCTACAGATATTCATACATGCAGAAATCTGTCAGATTCCACATGAACTTCCAGATCAGACTCCAGCTGCAGCCTTGGATGTGCCTCCTCCCTCTTATGATTTCGGATAGATGTACTGGTCTCTATCTTTCTTGACAGAGGGGAACATTCCCAAAAATCTCCTGTCATTTCTGAGAGGCATTCGAATGTGAGTGCACAGAATAGCCTGTGAAAGGATTTAATAGTTAACTCTTTAGCAGTTATGTGTCTGTACACACTTGGAGCCTGATGCCGTCAGTGCTCAGTGAAAAACAGGAATCCCACATGCATTCCCCACGGAGCAGTGCTGGTGAACAGTGGAACATTCCCCATGGAGCAGTGTTGGGGTGTGCCCTGCTCTGTCTGTGCCCTGCTCTGCCCAGAGTTTGCTTGATGCCCTCTCACACAGCCAGAACTGGAGTGCTTGGGGACATCGAGAAAAAAAGAGACCTGGAAATGTTTTGATTCACTCAGAATTCCTCAAATGAATTTTGGATTCATTCTGAATAATTCAAAGAATTGCTAAGCCTCAAATCCCTAATGGAAAAATAAATCACTCATAAACCCTAGTTGGGGAGAAAATGGCCAAACCAATGACTGGCAGCATTCTTTTTTTAAAAAAAACAACCAGCTTGTGTCTGTCCAATGCTTGATCCCTGCTTTGTTTTATGGAGAAAGTAGGACAGCTGAAAGTTGGAAATTTCATCTCATCTGAACACTTGTCCAGACATTAGTGGATTTATGTATTTATTGAAAGAGTCAGGTTTTGTGGAAGGCAGAAAGCATAGCCTGGCTTTTGTAGAGCCTCATAATAAATGGTGAGTTGCAAGAGGTGGCAAGCTGGGACTTGAACTGTGTCCCCCAAGGCTAAATAAAATTGTGTCTGCTGGTCCTGCTCCCCCTCTGAAATCTAATGCTGGTTTTAATGAACATACCCTGTGCGTACTGGGAGCCAAGGGGAAACCTTGGGACAAAATCTGTCTCTGCCTCTCTGTGTTGGCAGCCTTTATTTTTTTTTCCTTCCCCACAGCAAAGGGAGTTATTTAGAACTTTTATTTGTTACACCATTACAGACACAGGGTGAGGGGTGGAGGGGAGTGAGATATCAAGAGTCTGTCACCAAAGCAGATAAGAGGGCAGGCAGATATTCAGAAATTCCAGGCTGGTAGTAACTTCACTGCATGGTGCTCAGCAGTCTTCCATACAGAAGGATGAAATGATTAAATAGAAACTGTCAAAGCCTCAGGACACATTTCAGGCACTAGATAGAAAAGGAGCAGGAGAAAAAAAAAGGAGAGATAAGAGTGAGGAGCACACCCTGAGACAGCACGTTGCAGGCAAAGTTTAAAGCCATCTCCAGCAGCAGCTCAGACTGAAGGAAATGAAGTTGCCCCAGTCCTGCTACTTTGTCCAGCGCACTTTGTACCAGCCAGGGGATGGGCAGAAGCTGCTGCTTTTTTTCCCTTTGTCAAACCACTGCTTTTTCCAATGCCAGTGCTCAGCTGTGCTTGTTACAGCAGGGACAGATCCGCAGCAGCCTGGCTGAAAACTTCCTTGCAGACCCCAGTTCTGTTTCCTACCGAGTCTCTGCCTGCATGGATACCTTTTGTGCAAGCTGCTTTCTGCCTGTGCATGTTTCCTAAAGTACCAAACAAAAATAATGAAACTAAGCTCCTCGGATTTAAACCTTAGCATTTCTTGTTTGTGTCTTGCTCTCTGCTTATCCCCACAGGATAGAGATTGCAAATATTATGGATATGAGATAAAAAATGCCTACAGCCTTAAATCCTACATGTATGGCTTTCTGCCTTGGAACAGATGATAACGGATCAATAATCTTATTATGAATCAGGATTCTCTCACAGCAGAAAATATTCAGGCAAGGAAGTGTGAATAGCTGAGTTTAGTCATCTGGCAATTCAATAAGTTATTTGGAAAATAAGATCAAGAATCAGCCCCTCTGATATAGCAGGCAATCGTTCCCATTAACGTATATTAGCATTTTTCTGTTTAGACTAGAATTCCAAATAGGCTGAAAATGACTGTGCAGAGGTATGGAGATGGACTCTCATATGAGATATTGACAAACAGGCTCAAAGAGTTCCATGTTATTAGATTTTGCATATAGCAGTTGCTGCAAAAAGGGATGCACTGCATAAATAAAACACCATATTTTGCATTTAATTTTAAGGCACGAAATAGCATAAGTCACAGGGGGTGCATCAATACCTATGATACGTTTGAGTTATTATACTGATCAAAACTGTGTACAGAATACCATCTCCAGAAAAGCTGGGACGTCCCCTGCCTTCAGATATGAAAGTGTCCTTCAGGCATATAAAGAAGGATTTTCTTAAAGATCAAATAACAATAAAAAAAAGTCATTTTCTCACTGTTGTGTTCAGTTTGGCAGAAAGTTTAACATATTAACATTCTCCCAGCCATTAAGTTATTAAGTTGTTATCACTCCCGTTACTTTTGTTATCTCGCTGCAAGCACATATTGACTTGGAATTTGTGCATAAAAAGCTGAGGTAAAAGTGATCTCAGAATTTAATACCTGTGTATTGGTGGCATTTTTGTAAATGACTTCTCCCTGCCATAATCACCATTGAATAGATGCTATTTTTTTTCTTTCAAAGTCTGCAATGCTACATTTAGGATTTCACAGAATACATCTCAATTAATGTCAATGAAAGCAAGAGCTTGTTCTTGTCAATGAGTCATTCTGTAGTGTCATTTTCCTGCCTTTTAAACTATATTTTTACCAAAATCTCCTGTTCAGACCACTTGCTGTCACAAAAACAACAAAGAGCTCCTTTTATATCAGAAATCTCCTTAACATCTATTTTCCATAGAAATCCCAGTCACCTATTTTCCCTTTTTATCCCCCAGCCTGAAGCAGGATGTGCTGAAATGATCAGATTCTGGCGGGTTTAGCTGAAGCCCTGGGAGCAGGAGCTGCCCTGGCAGGGCTGTGGGGCTGTGCCTCCCCTGTCCCTTTGCTGGGTGTCCCTGCAGTCCCACCCAGAGCAGCTCTGAGATGATGGACACCCACCCTTCCCTTCAGCTCAGCCCTGCAGCCTCCCCTCACCTGCACTGCCAGGCTCCTGCTTCCTCAGGCCTGCACTGCATTCACCCTTCCCAGCACCAAGGAAATGCAGGTTTCATATACACTGGCTTTGGAGTTTGCTCTGACAAAGATCCATTTATCTGAGAATTATTATGGTGCCAAGAGATGTGGCAGTTGCCATAGCAACAATTACATATTGTGTTGAATACCAGAGTAAATGCTGTAAAGAACAGGAGCCGCTGGTGGTTTTCATTAATTTAATGTTCCTTTTTCTGGACAAAGTGTGACTCGTAAGTTTATTCACTCTGTGTGTAAGTGCTTAGATCAAATGTGTGGGCTCGCTTTCCTCCTCTTTCCCTCAGTGTGCAACTTCAGCATGTAAATGAGAAGTACTTGGTTATTTAAGGAGAGAAAAATGGTCTTATAGACTGGAAACATGAATAATTGCCTGTGAAACAAGAAGGTGTTAACTTCCGTGAGTGTTCAGGGCCTTTCTCTGTGAGTAATCTACATTCAAATTCTCTGTGAGCTGGGGATGTATTTATCCAGGAAAAGGGACTTTATGCTCTTCAGCAGCAAGCAGGATTAAGAATTAAATGTGTTTAGCAGTGATTCAAAGGTGAAATTAGATTATTTTTGAGACAAACGCAGACCTCGTTAACGATTTCAAACTATTTATAGACTAATGTGAAATGACAGGCAAAATTCTTTGTAATGAATGCATTTTATTAAAAACCAGTTACAACAGAATTCCTTTCAGCCCTGAGCTGCATTTAGGCTGCTCAGTCAGTTCTGCAACAGGTACCATTTCACTATGGCTGGATGTGCTTCTGGTGGAAACTTCAGTGTCTTGTGGAAACTCAGAACCAGGTGCAGTTCTGGAATGCACCAATTTTATTCTGTTTTCTTTTAAAACACGCTGAGGTCTTATCCTCCATCCATAAGACCTCATGACAAAGCTTCCACAAACCTCAACAAGAGCAGCTGCTCAAGGGTTGCTAAAGTCTTGCATTTGAACTAAAGTTCATTCTGGCACATAGTGCCAAGAAAATACCTACCTACTTCTTGTGACTAAAACATTTTATGAGAGTTTGAATGGCAGATTAGTTATCTGAGGATATTTTGAATTTAATTAGCTTCTCTTTATGATCTACTACATTAACTGTCCTTTATCCATAAAAAGAAACAATCCACTAAATATTGTGGATGAGTGATAAACCATCATGCATTAGCATGTAATTTTTTTCACTCATTTATTGCTCTGAGTCCAGCCTGGAAGTTTTCTGGAGCAGATAAAACTGTGCCAATCCTATGCCTTAATCTTCAGAGATTGATTGAGCTCTGTGGAAATTTGTGCCAGAGGTGTGGGGAACATTAAAAAAAAAAAAAACCTTTGTGAAAGTTTTAAATTTAAAATTCATGTAGTAAATGAGGTTATAAGTAAGAAAGCAAAAGGCTAAGCATGATTTAGTAGAACATTAGGTGAGATCATAAAGGATAAGTAGATGTCTCTTAGGATATGTATTATCTTTCATTTATAAAGTGGCTTTCATCCTGTAAGATCCTCAAAGTGCAACTATTAAGTACATGGGGACAGAATGTGTGTGTGCCTGTCTTAATAAAAACATCTCTAAAAAGAGGCATTTGCATAGGTATCTTTATTTTTGATACTTATTTCTTAATACTTTTTACATCAGGATAAGAACAGAGTCTTCTTAAACAAGGGATTAGAGAAAAGGAGCTGGCAATTTTGATATGATATCAGAATTGCCATGGCAGACTTAATATCCTCAAATCCATCATGAAAAAGACATGTTGCAGAAACCAGAAGAAGGTGTGAGACTTAGGGCACAGAAGAAAAATTGTCCATTTATTCCCTGGCTATTCCTTCATCTGGCACCAGGAATGATACAGTCAGTGCACCACAACTACCCCAGATCCACCAGAGAACTCTCAGATTTATTAAGGAACAGAGAAAATCCCAAGAGGAAATCAAACTAAGCTGTGCCCAAAACTAAGCTCAAGGGTGGGATTTTGTTTGTTTGTTTGTTTGTTTGTCTGTTGGAGTTTTTTTTTTTGTTTGTTTGTTTGTTTTTTGGGGTTTTTTTTGTGTCAGAGACAAAAAAATCCTGCTGGTGTTTTCCCACTGTCAGCTTCTCCCTCAGCTTCCAGAAGCAGCATGGATTTGAGAGAGACATGATAGGAGAAATTATTCACATGAAAAGATGATTCCCTGAGTAAGAGTTTAATAATTTCTCTCCGTTGGACACATCACTGATAATCCCTAATGAATGCCCCAATGTTTCCATGCTGATTTTCACAATCCTGAAGGAACATTTATTATGGTTATTACAGTAACACATATCTCAGCACACCTTAAACATTTAATGGAGCATCACAGAATAAAAATCTTCATTTGTCCTCCCCCAAGAATTGATGCTGCCATTGCAAGAACAGATGGCTCCTTTTGGACCTAAAATTCCTTATTTGTTAATCATTACAATTTTGATGCTTCTATGATTATTTCTTTGCATCTCATTTTGCTGCAAGTTTTTTTTTGTTGTTGTTGTTGGGGTTTTTTGGTTTTTTTTTTGTACCTAGAATAACTTGGCAACTTGAAGAATGACAGAGTTAAAGCTTAGAGCAATTTGTTGTCTTCATAATAAACAACTCTGCTAATGCTTGCAGTCATCTTGGAGTTATTAATCATCCATCCCTTCACTTATTTCAACACCTAATCAAACTGAATAACCTTCGTATTAAGCAGTTGATCCATCTGAGAAAAAAATAGTTTTACCACTTGTTTTATACAGTTTCTCACTGAGAGGGCACCTGGGGTTGTGATTAGACAGGGAGAAAGTCCAAATGCTTAACTCTATTTGTGGTACCAATGGTACTGCAGAACTTCTGAATGTCAAGGTTCTGTGACCAGGTAATGTCAAGGCAGTGTGGATGCACTGGTTTGCTTTGGTTTGTCTCCAAAAAGGTCAAGCCTGTGACATGACCTGTGTATTTATAAATGGAGCCTGATTTTTGTGTGTGTGGATTTCAGATCACACATACCTTCTATGAATATAAATGTATAAATGACCAGATTTTATGGAGCTTTAAGGACTCTGCTAATAAGGAGCATCACAGACCTCAGCATTTTCATTCTCTCCAGATGGACAAAATCTTTTCAGAACTACTAGAACAAGTGTACAAAATATATCCATCAGATGAAGGTTTACAGTTTGCAGACTTATTGATGAGACTCTATGAACTATTAAAAACCATAAAAATCCAACTTATCTTTCTTTAATTCTTCCAGAACCCATCTGACGCTGTGTGTTAAATCACTGAATGTTTGCTGAGCTTTTATTACAATATTGAACACTGTTACACTGTATAAAGATTTATCCTCTAATCACTAGGGAGAAGGTGATAGTACAAGTTGTTTTTTAAATCAGCAAGACCAAACCAAACTTTCTGACTTTATTTGTAACTTCACTTTCTCTGTTCTGCTGTACTGTGTTGTCCTACCATGGTTCTCTGTCTTTCCCTCCACTCCCTACAAGTTTTGGTCACTAAAACCAGAATTGACTCTCAAAATTGACCCTCAAATCAGGAATTCAGGCAGAGCTAAGGGGAGGGGGATGTTAAAACCTCAGTTTAAAGATTACAGTCAAAGCTGGGGAAGATCTGGCTCTGAATTTGGCTCACTCCTATAACACTCAAACTCATCACTGACAAAGCTCCACAAGTGTGTGAGCAGGGCTGGGAGCTTTAAGTTACAGGGTTGATTTTAGGCCTGATTATTCACAAAACCGTGTAATTAATCTGTCATAGGAAAACACAGCCATTAAGTCAACAGGAGTCATTCCACCGACTTTAATGAGCTTTGAATCCACTCCTAAATCTGCTGTGAGGAGTGTCCAAATCAAAATTTATCTGGGGGTGACCTTGATGTTAATTGTTAGTGCTTCCATGTTGTTTAATTGCCAGGAAAGCTGAATGCATTAGTGGGACTATCATATGGCATGGTCCTTTCTATTGGATACTATTAGCATCAAGTTGATATATGTAATATTAATTGTGCATAATGTTAGTGAGTAGTCACAGTCTGCCAGTTATATTTTGTGTCTGTGAAACAGGAAAAAAAAACCCCTCTTCAGTTATTTTTAATGTTGCTTCTGCCTTCAGCTGAATCCCTGCAAAATTAATGTTTTTTTGATCAAGCAGCTCTTCAGAGGATCTCAGAAGTTTCACATTTGTTCAGTGGCTTTTAATCCCAGATTTTGTGTACTGGCTGTAATTACTTTAAAATTATATCTCAAATTTGTAAATAACATAAAGGAGATTCTGTTCAGTCCTATGATGATTATTAAATTTAACATCTGCCAGAAAAGTTCAATCATCTGTATCCCAAACGGAAATGTTTCCTACTTCAACATGTCGTATTTAATTCAATTAGAGGAAAAACGTGGGGACTGTATTAGAAGTACAAAAGGGAATGGGTTCCTTTAATTTTTGTCTACAAAACAGAAAACTAGATGGTTTACTTGAGGGGCATAATTACTTTAGCTGCTAGTGGTATAAAAATATGGGAGAGTTATAGTTGGAGGACTGGGGGAGAGAAATGATTGGTTTTGTTTAATGGCTTTCCAAATTCCTTGTCAGGGCTGGTAATTATTGTGTCTTTTCTTTTTGTTGGCACTCAGTGCATTAGGCTGCACTAAGGATCATTTTATTAACAGAAAATATGTTTCTGAACAATTGCAAATTAGATAAGTGGCTTGATTAAAACTCATTCTTTAAAACTATAAAATGAGAAAGTAATGTGTATTAACCTCGAGCCTAGACAGTGGGAAGACAAGATTCTGGTTTCCAGTGAGGTGTGTGCTTAGGAGAATGAAGGGAGAGCAAAACCCTCCTGCACTGGCATTTCTCCCTCATTTCACTGCAGAACTGAAGCACTGAGAGATTGTGGCTTTAGGAAATACAAGTAGGAAATACAGCAAAGAGCTTCCAGAAGAAAAGCCAAGCTGAGAAAAGGAAGAAGTGTTCCTAGTGCCAGTCTTCACTTTGAGCCCTCTCTGTGTCTGGTCCCTGCAGAAAATGGAGTTATTCAATAAGCACATTAGAGATGGGGGGTTTGGGTGCAGGGTGATAAAACCTTTTGTTTTTGCTGCTGGAGACTCAGCAGCAGTTCAGAGATTGAGGCTGTGGCACTGCATGCTGTAACTTCATTCCATCTGCTGGGTGGGTGCCATGTGAGCTCAGCCCCAGGTGCAGTGGCATCCTGGAGGTCTGGACGTGCCCAGCAGCTCTCCAGGGGCAGTGCCTGGCTTGGCTTCTCCCTAGGAAGGTGACAAGGAATTCAACCCAAATTCAACCCATACCAGCTTTGCCTTGTACTCATCTCCAAAAAGTTTCCTCTGATCTTTGGCACCCCATTAACATCATTATTATCTAGTCCAAGGAGATTAATTTGTAATCTTCTGATAACAGATTTATGTGTGTGAAGTGTATTTTTCAAAAATATCAGTGGAACTGTGATGGAATGCTGAGTTCTGTGGGACTCATTTGAGCAGATGTCTCTCTCTCCAGATATATGTGAATGTGCCACACGGATTTTGTATCAACTAATAAGCATGAATTATGCATTCTTAAATGCTTCTTCCATTTATCAAGCTTAATGTTGTTTGAAAAAAACTGAATACCAACAAACAAAAACTTTAGATTATTTTCTTTAACTTTCCCCATACTGTAATTTTTACCATGGGATGAAAAGTACCTTAATTCACTGTAATAATTGTCTTATAAAAATGGCACACTAAGCATGTTTTTCCACCAGAAATTTTCATTTTGATTCTTAATATTTCATATCTGACACAGCACTAAATGAGAACATGGCTTAACAGTTGATATTGATTTGCATGTCATTTTTTCATTTCCCTTTCCTATTCAAAAGGAATCAGTGCTGACAAGTTAATGAACTCCAGCTACAAATGCAGAGATAAGCCACAGGATAGGTTTAGTACCTGCCTTGTTCTAATTATGAAAGGTTTTCTTTAGGTGGCTGTTTCATGTTCACTACAGGGAAACTGGAATAAAGAGGCTGTCAGCAAAGCAGACACCTGGAAAAGTGACATAATAGGGGGTCATTTATAGAACCTTTGAGCAAGTCTACATCAATTTATCCCAGTATTTTTAAGTCTTTAGTATTTACAAGTGGAATACAATTAAAATGAAAGTACACTGAGTCTTTTATGTTGAATAAACAACATAAAAATAGTTCATCAAACTATGCTACCTTATATCACCTATTTTTAATTTAACTTTTTCTATAAATTAATAGCTTTGGACAGTGGCATAGAGATCAGGAGTGTAGAATCAGCCCTCAGAACATTTTTTTCCCTGAACTTCTTTATACACCTTTTTTCCCCTGATGTACTTTCAATTAATATACCTGGTATCTAAGAAGTTAATTCCAAGTTCTGTTTTGGAGTTGTTTTCTATGGCTAAATTGGTGAATATGATTGAATTGGTATTTTGGCTGGTATGTCCTGCTGCTGGGAGATATGAGCTGGTCAAATCTCGCTGAGGAATAAAATCGTATTTTGGAGCCTTAAGGGTAGATTTCTTTTGTCCATACAACTTGAAGCTGCTTCCAGAAGTACTGTAAAACTGTAAAATTGAATTTTACATTGAAACCAGCCTGTAGTGTGAGCAACTCTGAAGTACCTTTGGTGCTTTGGAGGAGGAGCAGACTGTGGTACTGCTCTGTGGTGTAAATTTACTAAAAGATAATTCTCCACCACCTGGGAATTTTCTATCAGACACTTCCTGCGCTGCCAGCAGTGACAGAGATAATTAATCTGACCAGGGAATTTGGCCACTGAAGTCACTTGTGGACTTTTGGAATTAAAGACTCTCTAAGTGTTTGCATGACTAACAAGCCATGCAGAAATGGAGTGATGGAAGAGAGAGAAGACCTGGGTGTCTCTGGTTGGGCAGCAAATGTCTGTGGTGACCGTAAAAGGCAGGGAACAGCACGTTCCACACTTCCCATCATGGATCCTCCTTTCAGAAGGGCAGGGTGGGGCAGGCCCTGGATTCCAGCTGCACGCCTGGCCTGGCGTTGCTCTGGCAATGGGAATAAACTGATGTCTCTGGGGAATACACTGACGATATTTGGCCAGCCAGAGCAGTGGCATAAACACAAGTTTGTAACTGCATTTACAGAGCTGTGCCCGCACAGTTTGAGACACCAGTTCTGCCTGGTTCTGTGCTGATGGCCACAGAATATCCTAAATTGGATGGGATCCACTGGGATCATCAGCCCAGCTCCTGGCCCTGCACAGGACACCCCAACAATCCCCCTCTGCCTGGGAGTGTTGTCCAACACTTCTCCCACTCTGAACGTGGTGCTGATGGACACAGACAAAGAGCTGTGGTTTCTTGGCTTCAGAAGGCTCTGGCTTTGCAGGAGGAGGGAAACAGATGTGCAGCAGAAAAAGTACCTTTTCCTCTCTTCTACCCCAAAGAGAGCTCAAAACACAGCTAAGGAGAATCAGCAGCAATAACATCATTTATTAAAGATGAGAGGATGAGAGGTTGGAATAGGTATGTTTCAGATCTTTCCCCAAAATTATTCTTCAGCTCTTGCATGGGGATAAGTCTGATGAAGGATTCATTTCTTTGTCATTTTAGTATCATTCATGTTTTCCTAACAGGAGAGAAATGTGAAATAACAAAAAGATTGTTCTTTATACCAAGATTAAAGTTTCAAAAGCTTAAGATTTGAACTTTACTTAAATCTTTTGAAGAGGCTTGAAAAGCTATTATGCAATCATATATTTAATTTCAGCTACAGTTGGAAACAATACTATCAACATAGCATAAAAATATTGGCTTTATCTTGTTTCTGCTTATGTTGCAAGGGTAAATATCTCACAGGACTTCCAACCTAAATTTGCAGGCTCAGGAATTTTGTGATTATTCAGGATAAGCTTCAGACAAGCCTATGAAATCCCAGCTATTTGTTTGGTGCAAATGCAGATTTCCTCACTGAAGTGTAGCCATGCCTGAAACGAGCAGAGGGTTCACTTAAAGTATTTGTTATTTCTAAAGGTAATGAGAGTTTCAGTGTATTTCTTGTATTTTTTAAGAAAGTTTAAATATCACCTCAAGGAAGTGGAGATGGACACAGAGCTGTCAGAATTAAAAATGAATGACAGGAAGAAATTTTGTTTGCATAAATTTTCTAGGAGAGAAATTGGGAAGATAGGTAAGGGACAGAGCAGAAGAGGCATGTAGGATAATAATGATATAAAAGTTGTGACAGGCAGATGGGGTCATGAAGAGCCCTAAAATTAAAATTAAAAATAAAAGAAGGAGTGAGGAGAGGAGGTCAGAAGTAGATGGACGGAAAATCAGAGCTCGGGGAAAAAAATAAAGAAAATACTGTATAAAGAAAATACTGTATCTATTCTTACAGGTTTCCTCAAATTGTTCATGCCCCCTCCCTCTGTTTTATTTTCCCTTTGCAGCCTGTAGCATGAGTCTCATAAAACTTCACTAAGATTATAATGCAATACCTTGGCACCAATCTCTCTTGTTTATGTGTCCATTAGTTCAAAGCCACAGACAGGCAATTTATTGGGTATGAAAAATGTCACCTATGGCACCCTCATTTGCATCTGAAAATTGATTTTTGTCACACTGGGATTTTAGGACAACCTTTTTTGGCAGCCAACATTGCCACAAAGCATAATAAAAATAATTATGTGACCACAAAAGCAGGTGAGGTTCACTGTAAGTTTTAAGTCCCTGGGGAATTGCTGTTGGCAAGGCATTATTGATGAGCTTGTGATCCTTCTTGGTGATTAAATATTGACACCTACACTTAAAACATTACTTGAGATTGCCAGCAAAGTGGATAACAACATAATGGGACTTGATAATGTTTACTCAAACATTTCAGCATGATAGCAGAATATTAGTGATGTCACTTGAGCAATTGAACTATTAATTAAGATTTTTTAAAATTGGTAATTACTGAGCTATGGAATGTTTTTCAAGGAAGTATTTTTGAACACCTTTTGAGGCTCAGTTAAAATATGTCACCAGCTTAGCAATTTTGCATCTGCTAAGGGAATTCATTAATTCATTTTCTACTTTCTGATGTGTTTGGCACTTGGAGTTTGCCAAGTTTTTGTCTCTCACTGATGTGATGGTTAACGTACATGGGAAGGTGTCATTTTCCATTGTGATACTGAAAAATCCTATTAATTATCAGTGTTAAGTTGTTCAAACACTTTCATTAGTTATTTTGGCAAAACAATTCCCCAGGGTGAGATATATTTATATAACAAATTCCTCTAAAGCTGAACCAACCATAAATGGATTATGCAAACTTGTTTCCTTTCTTGTAGATAAATTGTTTTACAGCAGTGTTCATTATGAGTAAGTCTTTTGCCCACTGTAGCACTTAATCAGCACAGAATAATCTACAGCTTCAGTTTCAATGGTAAAAAGGCACCATTCTTTAATATGAATCCAGCTTTTAATCTTAGCCTAGGATGCTGGTTCTTTTATTTTTATTTTTTTATGCCTGATTTAAAGCACAGGCAAAGGATGGTGATTTATAAGCTCATACTCCTTAAAGCAAGTTTCTGTATGCAGTTGTGAAGGGAACAACATGCTTTTGAAAATGGATGAGCATGATCTGACTGAGATGTGCCCCAGAGAAAGGATGGAGACAAAAAAAATTATTCTTTGGCATTTAAGAAATGTGTGATTTTTTATACAAACACAGCACACAGTGGAGAAATTTGGGATTGTTGGTTTTGTTAAAATACAAACTGATGCCTTTGTTTTCTAAACAAGTTTATATTTAGTGTTTGAAGAGTTCATTAATAACCCCTTGGCATCCGACTGCACTCTGAGAGGTGCCCAGGGTGTGACACCACTCCTGGCTGGTTCCTTTGCTGGGATTTATGAGACAGAGCACTAAGCAGCAACCCAGGACTGCACACCCATATCTCACACCCACTCAGGGCTGTCTCTGCCAGCAGAAGGATTTGACCTTAATCATGGGTTACTCACAGTCCACTCAAAACTAAACCTGCTTTAAATCATGGGTGGCACAAATATTTTGCTCTGAAGTCAGGCTGCAGCTGCCAGGCACTGGCTGTTGTTTGGGACCCACTGGCATTTGTTCCTAGCAAAGATGCCAGCCTGAAAAGTAGCAGGGAAAGCCTGGGACTACCAGGAAAGTTAGTCAGAGACCTACCTAATTAGTAGTGGGACGTGTTTCTGTCAGCTATCACAAGTGTCACTAAAAATCAGACCCAACGCTTTTATGTTTGCTTGTGGCACTAGAATTCAGAAAAAAACCTCAGAGATATTTTCTTCTTTGCAAAAGACTTTTACTGCCTTTGCACTCTGGGTTTAAATTTTTATTGGGGGAAAAAACCCCTGTTATTTTCTAGCTTTTTTCTTCACTGTTTCAGCACTAGTTCCTCCTTCAGGGTTTGTTAGGTTCAGTTTTCTGGGCTCTGGCTATATTTTGAATATGGGATTTATAGTTGGTTGAAATAGCCTGGATCACAGTCTGAGTGTGTTCAGTAACATTGTTTGACCATATTTGGTTCTCTTCAACTGAAAGGAGCAGTGTCTGCTGGTAAAATTCTATATTTAGTTTCAAACCAATGATTTCACTTTTATAAATTGTTGCATCCAATAGAGAGGAAAAATCATTACTATCCGTGCAGAAACACTTAGGCAAATACAAGTGGTTCTTTCACAAAGTTAAAAGCGAAAATGTGTGAGTTTCCAATTCCCTCATACTGATAGAATCAGCCGAGAAATGGTTCTGTTGTGTTTTATAGAATGTACAGTGAAATGCCAATGAATACTTTTCTCAGCCTTATTGAATGATACCAGGCTGTTACCATCAATACGAACACTTGCTCTATTGCTTCTATTTCTTTGCTTGCCCAAAACTCTAAAATAAGAAAAATAATAGTTTGCTTGATCTCCCATGAATTTTCTGACCTACTCACCTATGTTTTAATCTAGAAAAGTACTGTTCCCTGGAAAGTACTAATCAACAGAAGTATTTCCATGGCATGGGTTCATTCTCCACAGCATGACTATTCCAAACCTCATTCCATCTTTTTAATTTTTTTTTTGTTTTATAATTTATGCCATTACTCCTCCAAGTGGCACAGGCATCACTTCCCGTCAAGTCATTCAGATCACAGAGATAACCTTTTTGTTTTCATCTTGTGCTCTAAATGTAATAAATCAAATCCTTGCCAAAAGCAAGTTCTGAATTTTATATCATGAAATTTGCATTTCATGCTCTGTTGCTTATTCACAGAAGCCATCCAATCTGAAAAGACAAATAATGCCACATGACTTGTGTAACTAATACAGACAAATGTTTCCAAGCAACTGCTTGAGCAATCTGAAGATCAAAAATTACTCATCTGAAAAACTTGCATATAATGGTAGATAATGTATTTGTTCACAGATTTCAGGGTCTGCTAATGGACAGTTTGTAAACTGAAACAGGACCAAAAATGTATCAAATTAGGAATGCTGCAATTTATTAACTTGTCTCTATTAGATAGCTCCAGCAAAATAAAGCTATTTTAGGCTAAGAAAGTCATACTGCACTTCACTGCCCTGTGCAATGATCAGGCAAGAGCAGCCAGACCCTCAAGCACAGTGCTGAAGGTTTGATTTTGGAGCTGGGATACCAAAGGCAATGGTGTGGAGAAAGTTGAATAATTCAGAGTTGAATTCATTTTCTTAAGTTCCTTGGAAATTCTGCACTTTACAGCAGCAGCGTGCTGGGCCTGCTCTGACACACACAGAGGCCTTTGTCACGTTTGCAGGCAGCACGTTTGTACTTGGCGTGTGCAATGAGAACTGAAGGATCCATCTTACAAATTCCTAAAGACACTTAAATACAGTCCACCCGAGGTTCTTCTGGGGATGGCTGCATGATGGATAATTATGAGGGGTAGAGAAATATTGCTGCTTTAGCTCAAGCTGTGAGAACCCAGGTTTTCAGTTCTAGAATTGCCCAGTTTAAATTCCAGTGTGTCAGTAGAGGCAGCAGACATCACAGGTCTGGCTTTAATGACTTCAGTTACTTTGGGAGCAAGAAAATGCATGTAGATAAAAATAGAACTTATCTTACAGAACTGAACAATTATGAAATAAGACCAAAAAGGTAAAGGGGAAATAAAGGGGTGTATAATCTCTTTTGGTCAGAGCCCAGGCTTTTGAATGCATTTGAATGTATCATTTCTTTCATAGAAACACACTGGATTAGAAATTGAGACCTGAGCAGGGTTTTCAAACCTGTGGAGTGCTAAAATAACAGCGTTCTCTGGAAGGTCTGTGGGAGCAATTATTAGAACAATAGAGAACCTGTGTCTCCTCTGTCCCCTGTGAATGCTGTTGCTGCTGGGCTGGATGTCCCTGCTCAATCCCTGCATTGGAGTTAACAAGGAGCCCTGGAGTGCTCCTGCCCTGCTCCAGCTTTGAGAGCATCATTTCCTTTTAATAATCTTGGATTCTGCTTCCTGCTGCTCAGAGACACGGAGTGGGAAGCCCATGGCCAATGCCACAAAGACAAGTAGCACTGGAGTTGCCAGGCAAATGACATGCAGAGAATAAGGCTGGATCTGTCTTCTCTTGGCCAGGAAACTTTAATAAAAACTGTTTACTTGGTGTTTGTGTAGGTGGCACTGTTCTCATACCATGGAGATGCTCAGCTAAAGGTCAGCAGGTGTGAACTAAGGAATATAAATATTTCTGTGCTCCTCTGGCTGTGGGTTGTTAGGGCAAGATGCTCAGATTCAAACAAATGAATTGGAATGATTTGCAGTTGGGAACTCTCATGTCACATTTCATGTACTCTAAAGTGTACTTGGCTTTAGTTTCAGCAGTTATAATCCAGAAAAAACATCTTCAAACCATTGTAAACGATGACTCCTGCCATTTTAGGCTCTTCTCCCTGAAGTATGTGGCAATTAATATTGTTAGCAGCTTGATGTTACAGCTCATGAATCATTGATCTGTTCCAGTACAGCAATTAATTTGCCTCTGATTCCTGACAGGTACATTCTTTGAATTTCCTGAAGCAGACTTAATTGCTAGCATGTGATTAAGGAGAAATGTGAGAATCCACAAAGATGTCCAAGCCTGTGTCTGGGTCTCCATCTTGCATGTTTCACTTTTCTTTTGGGAATCTTGGGAAAGCAAAAAAATCTGTGCTTTGATTTCCCATCCCGAAACAGATACAGCAGAACCAAAACAATGTTGCTATTTCTAGCCAGCATATTTTATAAATTCTGTAGAAATTAAATCTAGAAGTCAAATTTGAGTAAATCACTGGGGTTTTTTTTAATGTGTCTTGGAAATAATACTATTTTAAACTTGCTTTATTGTATGTGAAGTTTCAGGCACCTTTCATCTAAGTCAGAACTTCAACTGGGTGCTCTCCTCTTTAGTAATACTATGTGGGTCTTTGAGACTGTCCAGACTAAAGAAAGGTTTAGAACTGAGGCATTGTCCTGTGAATTTAATTGGGTCACTGTGGTGGGAACAAATAACACAGGGCATGTTTAGGTCTTGTGTTCTCACCTTTGAAAATGCAGCCAGAGTGCAGCACGAAGCCCAGCAGCACTCAGGTGATAATGAAAAGCTGTCCACAAGGCACTAGAGCTCTGTCTCTCTATTGTGCCACACAACAGAGTTAGGCTGCTGCTGTCGGGCAGTTACTGCCTGTTAATTTGTGTTGAAGAGTAAAACTACAGCCCAAATTGTGAAGTGGATGAATACACTGTGATTTCAGCTTTTTGGACTCAGTTAATGTCCATTAATTAATTTGTTCCAAGTGTAGCTGGCTCAAGCAGTGAAGCAGATTAATGCACCAACATTTTTTCTTTCAACCAAGTTTGAAATGCAGCCTGGTGACTGAGGAGCTTTGCTGGAGCCTGAATCTAAGTGGGCATTTTGTCTTCATCAAAGACCACGGCTTCATTTGTCAGCCTGGCAGCTCCTGTACAGAAAGCTCAGGAATGCAGCTCTGCAGAGCACCCTGCATGCATAGCCAGGCCCGATAGAATATCCCAGATTTTATTGTGATCTAACATCATGCAGCCCTGCTCTGCAGTCTGAGGAAAAATTATTTTTTCCTAGGAGTTGTTAGAGCAGGAAAGGAGACAGGACGTCGTGCAGGCACATGATTGCAATATTATACATGCAAGAGAGTACCAGTTCTAAGGGAAATTATTGAAACTCCCTCCCGGTTAAACTCACCTTGATTGCTCCAAATAGAAACAGACTTCTCTCACTCTTAACAAATGTGGTCTGTTTTTGGTTTTTCAGCATAAGGTAAAAGGAAATTTATCCATAGCTGTGTCTCCTCTATGTGATTACTGCTGTGCAAAAAGCAAGATTCATCTGGAGGAGCCCAGCTGATGCACCTGCACAGGTCAAGCACCCAAAATGTGCAGGGGAAGAAATGTGGCATCTGTGTCCATTCACACAGGGGGCTGAGACTGCAGCTGCTCCATCACTGAGCACACATGGCTTTAACACACAGGATTTTTGCTGTAGGGAATAATGGAATTGCTTTTGTGCAGCACTGTTATAATGCAGTGAATTCCAGAGCACTTAAGCAGAATAAGGGTGCAAACGTGTTAGTTTTCTTCACACACAGCTGGCTGCTCTGCAGCAAGACACAGAAAGCCAGTTTTCCAAGGCAGAGCAACTTCTGCTAAGAATAACATTTATTTTACATCAGAAATAAACTTTGTTTATTGGAATATGTCCTTATATCCCAGGAGGAAAACATGGAACTTCTTGTTCATGGTTGCTTGTGTTATTCCACGTTTGGAGTTGTCATTTGTGTGCTACTGATCTTCAGAATTTGTGGCTTCATGTAGGTTATTGCTCCACTAAAAATTCTTATTTAACTCATTTATCACAGCCAGAACTGAGATTTGTGTCCTGTGTGTTCTTTCTCCTTTTTGAGTGTTAAAAGAACTCTTGAATTTTTTGTTCCTCCAATACAAGCAGGGAAATTAGTTCACTCAGTGGAATATTGAGAGCAGAAATATTGAGAGTAAGAAGTTAAGGCCTCATGTCTGTGCTGTGCAATGTGTTTTCCACATGGTTTTGGTTAAGTCTCAAAAGAATCAGATTTTTGAAAGATTTTAATTGCTTCAGATCTCCACTGTGTTTCTATTTTCAGTAGCAGTTTGGTATCTCACCCAAAAGAAGATGATTTCATTAAATGAAAGAAAAACCAACCCAACCCCCTCTATTTTTAATGTAAATTTTTATTACAGGACACTTTCCTTAAGGCTTTAATGCCTAGGCAATGGCATCAAACAATGCTTTCCCTATTTCAGTTACATTTATTTGAGGTGCTGAAGGCTTTGGGACATCTTTAGGAATTTTTCATTTCTCCTGGCGTGCTGTAGAAGCAGTCTGGTTTTGTTTGCTTTGCTACAAGTGTCAACACAGCAGGGATGGAGAAAAGGGTATTTTTACCCATGATGACTGATGTGTTGCTAATACATCCTGGTGAAAACAGAGGCATAAGGTCAGCCATTGTCTTTCTCCTCAAGCCTGTATTTCAGTTGTGTTTGACAGATGAGGCAGTCAGAGCATATTTGGTTGTTTGTGTATAAGAGACACCTCATTATATTTAATGAGCAGTGTTGAACTAATATGAGATTTCCAGTAAGAGGGGGTGATTCACATATACTTCAAAATGAGAATAACATTCTCTAAATGATGACAAAAAAAGCTTGAAATGTTAATTTAAGTGAAGAGTGCATTATTCTCCATACAGGTGACTCCCATGGCTAAAGCAACGTTAATGGTACTTTGTTTTCGTCTTAGAAAAACTTTTCCTTGTCACAGAATAAGGCAGGTGTGTAGATAAATGAAACTTACATTTCAATAGAAACAGGACTTTCCTTCACAAAAGATACTGCAGAAGTTCAGGGCAATAATGGAATGAATCACTTCACAAAGTAAAAATGCAGATGTGTCTCCACCATAGTTTTGTCTCCTACATGTCAAAACTACTCTCTAGAATATATCAGCATTTAAATGGTTCTGATTTACACGTGACCAAAAGGTTTCAACAAGAACAACTTTTTTCAGCTATGTTCTTGACTCCTCTAAAGATAACAGGAGCCTTCATCCTATAAAAATAAATACCCCTGGCCCAGGCAGATGGAGGGCTCAGGAGCAAAGCTGAGGCTGAGATCACCAAGTGCCTCTGCAATTAATGGATATATCAGAAACTGGGCAGTGTGAGGCTCTGCCTCTCCACCTATATAGGAGACATTGATAGGAGTAGGAACACCCAGAGTAATTAAATCAAGTTTCATCAGCAATTTCCATTAGCCAGATGTTGTATCTGACCACGCATCACCAGCTTGGAAGTTTTGTTTTTGTTTTTTTTTTCTCTGAAATACCCAACTCTCCTTAGCCAGCTGCATTTTAGCTGGGTTTGCTCTTCCCGAGTGCACAAAGTGATTTTTAGGGTGACATTTATGGGCACTGAGGACAGACTACTTTTGAGCAGATGTTTGTGTGAATGCCATTGACCTTTACATTTCTTAAATGTATTCCTTGAGTTCATTATTTGTTTAGAGTTGTTCATTAACTTAGAGCAAAGTTCCAGCACATTTCTTAGATTTTTTTTATATTACTACCAATATGAGAAAATATTTTTCTGGCTTAGGCATACATTTCAGAAATAATGAACTTCAATGCTGCTGATGATAACAATAGTCTGATGACAGAAATAACATACATAAAGGAATTAAGTATTATAGAATGATTTAAAATCTCAACTGAGAATTATATAACAATTATTTCTTAAGCTCACCTGCAAAGAGTTCTAGTTTTTCAGCATTTTTGTGGTGTTACTTTGTAGGAAGACCAATATACCTAAAATTACCACGCTCCATTCCCTATTTCAGATGATCTTTGCTTGCAACAAGCATCCAATTAATTTTATTTTTCGTATTTAGGGCTGACCCCATTTTATACCCTCAACCTTAGTATAAAAGAACAACTAAATGACAAGAAACTTAAACACTTTTCTGGTCACCATAGTGGATTACAGATTGCCACTCCAGAGGTGTTTCCAACCCTTATTGTGACAAATCGATACCAGAATTCAGCCACCCCATTCCCATGACAAGTTCTAATGAAATTTTCTTTGCCAAGAGTAATGGTTTGTGCTGCTGGAGAGTCACCAGGCCATCCATTCAAATATTCAAGCACTGCAAGAAGGCCTGGTAAAAAGAAAGCAAAACAAAGCAAAGAGGAGAGTTCTTGAAGGATGTAGGGAAATTGTGACTTGCATGGCGTTGTAGTTCGGGCAGATTGGCATCTCTCAATTCAAGTTTAGCCAAAATACTGGAAAAATGAGGAGGCTCTGTTTGGCACTTTTTTTATTGGGAACAGGAAGTCAAACTTTATTGCCAGTGAGTCAGCTAAACTATGGCTGAGCTGATTCCATGTCTGGAAGGGGAAATTAAGGAAGTGAAAAAGAGGGTGTAAAAGTTGGTTATGAAATGGTGGCAGTGAAATAATAGTTGGATTCTGATCATAATCCACTGACCATGAAAAGTATACTTCGCTGACCATGTGAAATATAATGATCACAGGCATGAAATTGTAGTGAAGCAGTAAAAATAATGAACCTGATAGGATTTCTCTCCTACCACTTTTGTTTAAAAAAAAACACCAAAAAAAAAAGGCAAAAAGATTGAATTTTCGGTCTTGGTGCACTTTGTTTTAGGTAGGCACGTATTCATTATATTATATATATTTTAAATTTTGCCTGTGGATGGGTGTCTGTGGACAGACACTTTTATGTTCCTGTGTTACATACAAAGGCAGCACCTGTGGGAGAAGCAGATGTGACCACAGCCAGCATCTCTCTGGGTACTGGTGGGACACACCCACCTGGGACAGGTCATTTCGACCTGTCCTGGCACAAAAATACTCATTTGGAGTTGTTGTAGCCACTGCAGTTTTGATCAGGTTCCAGCAAAGGTGATAGAGAACTCCTGTGAGGGGTTCACTCATGGCAAGGTCCAAAAAACCACTCCTGTGACAGTGCCAGCCTGATATTTTAAGAAAGTTTGAAGCAAAATTGCCAACTCTGTCTGGATTAATTTTACATCCCTTGGGAGTTGCTTCTCCAAGAAACTAAATAGGTGAATCCAGTAAAAATTATTCTATATACAATATATCCATCCATGAATGAGAATTATCAGTGCTTTAGCTGTTGACTCAGGTTAGGTGCACTTGTAATGTCAGATTCCTTGGCTTCTTCTTTCACACTGACTGAGGATCAAACCTGCAGTTGCAGCTGCTTGGCACTAAGCAAAATGTTTTTCCTTTTTCTTAGTTCTGTACAAATGTGGAAATCAGGATAACCACAAACAGCAGTGAATTATTCAATGTGTTGGTGAAGTACTCTTGACCTTTTCTTCTCCTCTGCTTACCTGCATTCCCTGGTGGTACTTTTGGCCACTCATTTAATCAGTCATTGCTGTTAGACACCAGGGGATGTTAAGAAAGAAATCATCACAAAGAAATCGCTATTAGAAAAACACAGTGAGAGTTGAAGAATATCAAACACATTCAGAGAAGATCTTACATTTCTCTGCCTAACCTGCAGAACCTCCTTCTCCATGAAACAGAATAATTGTGTTAGAAACAAAAACAGTATTCTTATTTAGTTTGTTCTGAAGTTCTGCTTAGAAATCTGGACCTAATGCATTCCTTTAGAACTTCCTTTCTTTATATTAGTGACTCACTGGGTATAATTTGGGTTTCTCTTCTGTTTGAGAACCTTTGGGAAAGTCTTAGGGTAACCTGTCATGGGAAAGTGATGAGCTGATTGCTTATGGGTCTGTGGCTACCAAAATTGTGAGACCTAGATGTTGCACAGTCTGGAAATTGCTTTTTCATTTCAAACTAGCACAGAAGGAAATGTGACACATTCAAGGTCATGTTGGACAGGACTCTGAGAAAAGTGATCTGCTGGAAGATATCCCTGCTTATTGCATGTGGGACCAGATGGTCTTTACAGGTCGCTTTCAAACCTTTCCATTACACAAAGATAAGCAAATCTGGATGTCTTGTTCATTTTCAAAGATCTGGGAGTCCTGCCCTACATCTCCCTGGGTTGAAGGAAAACCTCAACAGCAGGAGCAGGCCTGAAAGGTGAGATCAGGTAAATGCTGCTGCTGCTGGGCTAAAGAATTGAGGTTTCCGTGTGAACATCCTGGGAGTCACTGCTGCTCCTCAGGATCATCTCAGGCACGTGTCAGCCCAGCTGTGTTTGCAGTGTAAGTGATTTTGAAAGCTTTACTGCTCTGTGCAATTTGCCTTTGGACAGGATTCAGCTTTTTTCATTTGACACTTCAACTGTTTTTATCCTGAACTTTCTCATGAATTTTTATTAAGAAAAACTCTCTCAGGAGAGGAGTTGAAAGACAAAAACAGGGACCCGAGTGGCCTCCAGACTGAAAGATTAGAGAGAAATGGCAAAGCCTTTGGGAGAGCTGGGAACTCTACAGGGGCAGCCTCAAAAAGTTATGAAAATTGGCAACATTGTGAGAAGGGATTCTCTGTGTGGTTCCCACTGCTCTTTGACTTTATCATGACTAAAGCAAGCTGGTGAAAACTTGGGTGTCCCTTGCTCCTGTTTGTTGTCAAATTTGAGAATGATGCTAAAGCCAGTGAGGTAAAGCAGAGCTTTGTGGTGAGAGGCTTGCTAGGAGGCATTGCCACTGAGGGAGGCAGGAGCAGCCTGTGGAGACCTTGGCTGGTGAATCCAGATTGTGCCACCAAGAAAACTCATCCAGCTTTGAAGTTTTATAAAAATGCAGCCTAGGGCTGGAGCTTTCACTGTGCAATGAAGAATCAGTTATTAAAAGAATAACATGGATTCCACAAACGACTGAAAACTTAGGGGTTTGGAGTTTCTGCATGAAGAGAGCAAAGTGTTACCTTGTAGGATATAACTGCCTTATTGGAATGAGATGTTTAATTCAAACATTGATTTTTTTTCAAAACTGTTGGGGCAACCTGAATAAAAAGTAGTGACTGAAATATTTTTCACTTTCACAATTCCCAATGCACTACAAATCTGGACTTTTGTTGTTGTTGTTGTTAGGTTTTTGGTTGGTTTGGTTTGTTTGTTTCATTTGTTTGTGGGTGTTTGTTTTGTGAGGTTTTTTGTTGTTTTTCTCTCTTCTAAAAACGGTCTTGGATCAACGGTGAGCTTTGGGAGGTGAGGAAAGGTTCTTTTTGACCTTGGTGGTAACTGTGCTTGGAGAAGAGAGTTACAGAGACTGTAGGAGGAAGCAAAGGAGGGGCTGTGGTCTCTGGGCAGCTGCAGCTCCTGCAGGGAGAGCACTGAGCAGATCAGAGAGCAGAAGGAAGAGAAAGCAAAGGTGTGGTGGGCAGAGCTTTCCAGGGGCCAGAGGCCACTGTGGAGAGTTCACTGTAGCTCATAAAGTGCTGAACTGCCTGAAGCTCAGACAGAAAGAAACTCTCTGGATAATGCAGCAGAAAAAGAAGTCTTCTGTGTAAACCACTTTTATTTTTGTCCTTTCTGAGAGTAAAGCATGAAGCTTTCTCTAAGAGAAAGCAAACCCCAACACAAAACATCCAACACCAACAACCTACTAGCTGTTACTTAAAGTTACACCTGGGCTTTGGTGTCTAATTTGAGGTTAAAAGTTTTGGTGTTTATTAAGAGTTCATTACTTGCAGACTGTGTTTGAAAATTCACCCTGTTCTCTTTGATTGAAAGTCTGACTAAGTATAGATGATGTCTGTCATCATATGTATATATCTATCATATATATCTTTAGAGATATTATCATATATATATCTTTGGAGAAGCCGTCATATAGATCTTTAGAGAAAATTCTCTAAAGACATTTGAAGTGTGGCTTTTTACTGGTCTTGTGCAAATATTCGAGGTAAACCAGACCTTGCTAAAAGCTTATGATGTAAGCAATTATCACTTTAGGATTATGGACACACTTGCTAAGGTTTGTAACTTGTTTACACGAGTGCAAAATGAATATGGGATGTCTGCTGCCACAGAAATAATGCAGCAACTGGAAAGATTAAATACCTGCTTTGATATGTTATCACTAATTGCTGGAAAATATCTAATTTAATAAACTAAACTTAGAATCTGGTAATTTTGCCTAAGGGTGAAGGGAAAGGGAATAACAGCTGAATATCTGGAAGTTTTTCTAATTGGTCTTTTTCTTTTTTAGGAAATCTTAAAGCTAGAAGGCAACCTTGGAATTCCAAGACAAAAAAGGGCTATTTTGGCAACTCCAATATTAATTCCTGAAAATCAAAGACCTCCGTTCCCCAGATTAGTTGGCAAGGTAAGTCAACAAAACTGGATCAAATTTTGATATTAAGTAATTGATCTACTACCCTTATAATTTTGCAGTGCCTATCACATTGGTAGCAATATTCCAGATTTCTTCCCACCCTCTTCCATCCTTCTGCTTGTGAACACTGAATTTTTGGATCTCAGGCAGCCTGAGTCTCTCTCTGTAGAAATTCCTTCATTAAGAATTTTTTATGGGGAGTTTAAGATGGGAGTTCTGGTAGCTGAGGCTCCTCAGGCACCAGGAGACAAACCAGGCCCTGTTTGTACTGCAAGGTTTTCCTGGCATCTTGTCACCCTGATTTGTTCCTGTTCCTGGAGTGCAGCTCGGGGATCACAGGCGCCTTAGAGGATGTACAAAGACAGAAATGTGAGAACATCTGGCAGGCTGTTTTTCAAAGGCCATGAGAAGCCTGTCCTCAACTAATATTTAAATTGCAGGAACTGCAAATGATCAGCACTTTTAAATACTTGGAGCTGTCATGATTTTTACAATCTCTTATGCTTTTTTTTTTTGGCCTAGCTCTAATTTAGGTACCGAGATGATTAATTTGGCTGGAGTATATTGCAAACAGAAAGAGAGATTATGCATGTGTCAGGGGAGACAAGAAACTTTAGAGGTATTTAAAATAATGGAATGACATATTCTAGGTCAGCTGTGGTAATTTGCAGCTGAATGCTGAACAAAGCATAAACAAAAAGGTTTGGAGTCTCAGACATGCTGATTGTAGGGAAGAAATTCAGTCAAAATCGATGCAGAAAAGAAAAGCAGCTATTTCAGGGTTTTTTGACTTGTCACAGATCTTCATAAGAAAGGCTGTGAGGTCTTGCTAACTGCAAGGAATGCCTGTGCTAACTCAGAGTATTGGCACCTGTACCTGTTTCAGATCCTGCACAAACTGGAGAAAAAGTTGTTCATCTCCCTCCCTTAAATTCAGATATTTATCGTCAACTTTCTGTAGCTTCATGAATTTTAAAAAAAGTTTACTTAGTCGCCCACATCTGTAAGGTGTGAGGAATGTGTTTATGTCCTCTTCCCAAACATTTTGGGGCTCATCTTCAGAAGCCTGGCAGGGCGCCACGGGGACTGATGGATCTCAGCTCCTGCTGGGCGTTGCTTTTTCCTGGACCTCAGCTTTGCCATCTCTGCTGTGCAGTAATCCCTGCAGAAGGACATTACAGATTAGCTGTGGTTTCTGTGGTGCTTTGGGGAAGAGGCAAAACATCCAGAGAATGAGATATTTGCATGTTGTAACAGAATTTCAAACATGAGAAGGGACGGGAAGCTTTCCTGACTGTGTGAAATGGAAGAGAGTGATAATCTCAGATGTGACTTGTTCTGTGTGGTGCCACCATGTGATCCTGTCTGGATATTCACGTGGCAATCAGGTTTCCAGTGTGTTATTTTCCCTTTCTTTCTCTACTTTTCCTTCCTTTCTGCCGCTTTAGCAAATTACCAGTGTGGTTTATTAACCTGTCCTGACTTCCTCTTGCTTTCCACCCCGTGCTGCATTGGCTGGAATTGCACAAGGTTGTTTGGAAGTGATTGCAGCAGCAAACAGGTGAAATGCTGATTAGCACTTGGTGGGGAGCAGGGCAGATGTGTGGAAAGAAGAGAGCAGGGGGAGAACAATTAATTTTTATTTCACAGTTTGGAAACAAAACTATAAAGGAAAAAAATTGGAATTTCAGAGGACTTCCTTCATGAAGTTTTTTTTATATATATCAGGAAGGACATACTGCACTGGACAAGTGAAAACAGTGTTTTGTTCAAATTAATTACTAAAATTTCAATTAGTATTTAGCTCAACAAGGAAGTACATGTGTCAAGCCTGTTCCTTGTGCTGTTACTGGCTTTCCAGCATCCCCACTCAGGAATTGGATTATTGCCTTGCCATTTCCACACCCTTCACTAGGGTAGCTCTTAATTAAATAACTGTCCTAGACCTGCTGTGTTTCTAGGTGGAGAAGTCTCACCTTTTAGCAGGATTTAAGATTTTGCGTATCATACTTGGTGCCTGAGGGAGAACACTGAGAATAAAACATTTTAATACAGCCTTGGTGATGTGGGCCTTTGTGGCCAGATGGCCCAGGCTCCAACCCTTGACTGTTATTGATGTGTTTTGTTTAGCTCTTGCTGATAGAGCACTGGGATGTGATATTCAATTTTTACTCTCTCTCCATATGTTACTTTTCCGGTTTATTTGTCCACATGAAGTCAAATGAAGCACAGAACAGTGGGATGCAGGATTATTTTGTACTTCCACTGGCAGGTTATTCTCCACTACACCATGGAAATGTTTTCTGAGACTAACTCAGAGTGATGGTTCTGTGCATCTACAAAACAATTTTTGACACCCCTTAACCGGTGATGGTGCTTTTTGAAGATTAATCCTCACTAATGCAGACCCCAAAAACACAAAGGGAATTGTGGAGATGCTCAACAAGTCCCAGCTCTTTTTCCACACATCAGAAGAGAAGGACACCTGCAAAGTGAGACTGCTTTTCCAGGCTCAGAGGATTTGCTCTTCATGTTATTGATGAACAAATGGTGACTCAAGGATTCTATTCTTCAGTTGAAAGGAATTGTCCTGCATAAGAATGAGTATTACAATTGTTGGCATGTAAAATCTGGAAGTTGTGAGTGGCCTGGTGAAAACTGGCAGGACATTTTATATTCAGTGAAGGACAGAACACAGGGAGAGGTACACAGGAGCCTTTGCAGGAAATTACTGAATAAATTGAAACCAAAACTTTTTTTTTTTCCCCTGTAAGAATTTTTTTGTTGTTATTTGTCTGTTTTATCTTTTGTAAAGGGGCTGGGGGTGGATCAGGTATTTTGGATCAGAATTTCTATACTTTCTGCCTCTGATCTGGCTGTTAGCTGCAGTTACATGGCAGGACTGACCCCAGAAAAAGCTCAAGACTAAAAGTAGTCCAGGCTTGCAAACAGGATAAAAATCTTTGAGATCTATGAGGAAGTAGGTTTTTTTCCTCCTCTGAGATGTGAATTTAAGGCAAAGAGCAAATACATCTTACCTATTAAAGCAGCAGTAGAAAAACCCTCGAAGAAGGGAGAAAGTTGAAGAAAACTGGGTGTAAAAAACTGCTGGAAGCTGCTAGTTTTGAGTGGCTTAGTTCAACTATTTATATATGATAAATTACATGCTTCACAGAAGAGAATTGTCATGGACTAAAGAAACAACTGTAAAAATGTCAAACTTCAGGCAAAAAATTGAAGTGTCAAAACAGACACTTGAGATTATGATCTCTCAGCCTGGGAAGAGAACCTAGAGAGGTTTATAGGTTAGAGGAAGACATGAGAAACACAAGAGAGGAGCAACAGTGAAATAAAAGCTGAATTAAGAAGTTTTTTTAGTACCACTGGGAAAATAAGCAGAAAATGAGAGGGAGTGTAAAGAGAAGGAAAGGACCTTGCAAGGATGGGTGTCCAAGCCTGGAAGATAATGGTGTGTGCTCACAGAGAAGAGAATGATTTACAGAAACCTCCAAACCTTTCCAACACCACCAGAGAGATCTGTGTGAGTGCTTATCAGCTGCTTACTTGGGAAAGGTCTGAATCCCAATTATTGGCCTGGATCTTTGTTTCAGTTACTAAAAATTATGTAGAAGCAAAAGAATGTATTTCTCATGATGGAATTAGACATGGGGTCTACAGGAAAAATCGACTGGGTTTTTAAAAATTAATTTTTTAATATCTAATTACCCATTTTTAAATCATCACCACGTCAAAAGCAATGATTGTGCTGTGTCAGAGTATGACCAGAAAACAGGAAATTATCTTCAGCAAGAATTTTGACTTGTCCAGAAGACAAGAATGTTTTGGTGACAGCTGAAGAAGTGGGTGAGGAGCTTTTTCAGAGAGGAGATGGACTTACAGAGACACAAGGAATTCTGATTCCTTGAGTAAGTTTGATGGCCTGTTAGGAGAGCATTCTGCTAAAGCATGTCTGCAATTCCATGTGGGAAAGGCAAATCCACAGATAAGGATAGAGAAACAAGAAGCAAACAAGGTAGAAAAGCGTACAGGTGGAAAAGGGTGTTATTTATGAATGGCACTTAGGCAATAAATAAAGCTCTTTGAAATCCATCAAAAACAAAGATTAGGTTTAGAGAAAAAATCAAGTTATGGTCAGGTACAGTAAGATTGGGCAAAAATATGTATGAGCTCAATTTGCTCAGCCTAGCAAAAGCATTTTCTGTAAATCCAGATGATTTAAGTGAAAGGAATACACTCATGTAATAACTAATGGATATAAAATTTGGCGTAAGAGTAAAAGAAAAATTTCTAGTAACCAGAGAAGAAGAATTAATTTCCAACAGCAGTAGTGAGGAGGGAACACAAAATTTGATAAATATGTGATCACAGTTGCATAGTACAGCTGCTTCTGATCCTGACAGAACAGACACCTCGAGTTTTCCTGCTACTCTGGTGTTCCTGAAAATGTGCAAAACCCTGCTGAGCTGGGCCTGAATGGGTGGCTGGAGGTGTCAGAGTTTAACATCTGATTAAATTCATGGCTTGCATGGAGGAATGGCACACTCCTGACCTTCAGGAAAAAATACCAACCTACCTCAGCAATGAAAGAAATGAAAGGAGCAGCACTCCATTAAATTAAAGGGCTTTCTTTGCAAGTACATGAATTATTAAGCTACAGCATATTAATTCTCATTAAAGGATATGTATTTGATGTCCTGACAAACTATTAAGTGAAAACAACATTTCAGATTTATCTCTTTTTCTGGAAGGTGTCTCATCAACCCTCCCTTTTTTAAGAATACTGACATCCACATAAACAATGCCAACAGAACACATTTGTTTTCTTTCAGCTAATAGAATTTTATAGGAAAAATTTGTTAAAATGCACGTGTTTACTTAAGACTTTCGGAAGAATCACACATGAGTTGCAAATGCCTTGGAAACCAATAATTTACCATTATTTTTCAGCGTTTGGTGTTGCTAATAAGAAGAAGAGTATTTTAAAACATTTGGGTAATATTTTCTAATCTAGTTACTATGGTTACAAGTCTGTTGGAGATAAAGCAGTTATATGGCAATGATGGAATCGAATTTTCTGAACAATATTGATATATCCAGTACCTAATTTCCTGCCTCATAATAAATCATGTTAATGACCTGAAGGAAAGCAGCAAACAGAAGAGATTCTCTGCTCTAAAGCTGTTCAGCAAAGTATGCTGCAGTTTAACTGCACACTGCCTGTGTTAACTTTGATTTCAGGAGTTGATAATTTTAAACTGTGCTGCAAATTAAAGTAGAGGTGAGGAAGAAGTCTGCCCCTGCCAGTGAATTGCCTATGGAAAGTAACTAAGATGAAATAAAACCTCTGCCAGTAATTTTTCATTGGGACAATAACTTAATTGTAGGCTGAAGTTTAAAATGTTTGGATTATTTTCAGACATAACAGCTATTTCACTTCATGAATAGGGATGGAGAATAAGAATTGCCATTCCCTAACTCCATTCCTAGTGGTTTTCATGAAACCAGGCTGTTTTGGTTTTTTTCTTAGCTTTCATCTTTACAGTTTGCCAAAATGATCCTATATCCTGAGCTGACTGATGGGGAATTGTTGTCCACCTTAACTTTCTGTCTTGTTTTAATTCAGTTTGGAATGCCCACCCAACCTGTCCCGTTTAGAATCTATGTTCTTGTTGAATGTATGGTTTTCAGCAAAAAACTTGTCTTTGCATTCTTAGTAGGACAAAATTTTAAACTTAACAAGATGTGGAGGCTAATTCTGTAATCTTGGATTGGTAAAACAGGATATTTGGATTCAGGATTTCTGTTTGCTTAGACCCTTTAATTTGTAAAATTTCTTCCTACATATCTACTTAGAGTAACACTTTATCTTAAGTGGGATGAGAGATGCAACAGACTTATCCAGCTTTATTTAGCAGAGTGGTGTGTTAATATGTTACCAGTAAAAACGTAAAAACTGCCTAATATCAAAGTCAGGGGAGAGAACACAACCACAGAGCTTCCTTTAAATCAATTAAGATATTTATTTGATAGCTGTGAACTGATTCATACTGCTTCAAACATGATTGTTTTCCTGTTCCATTCCAAATAATTCCTCTGGTTTCTTGTTATACAGTCAATTGTTAGCAAGTTTATAATACAATACAAAGCAATATCCAAAGGAATGACATTTTAGGAACAAAATTAACTTATCCCTGCCAATTTACAAACTAGATACTGTCATACTGTCAACCTTGGAGCCTTCATTAAAGAAAGATTTTAATAAAGGCATTTTGCAGACTGGTCTGGCGACAAATTTTATATTACCAGCTGTGGCTTGTTAAAATGGTATTAAGTAAAAATGGTTGGCAGAGCATTTCCAGAAGGAAAAATTATATGTATTATATATATGGCTCATCTGTAAGGTGGAGTAAATAGCTGTCACTCAGGGAAGAACAGTAATTTTCTTCCTTCTCTCTAGCTGCTGATTGTCTTCAATGATTAATTGAAGAGAATTTTAACCTTTTTGTGTTTTGCCCTTGCTTTTATCATACATGGATGATTCCTGGTTCTTTTTTTTTTTTTTTTTTTTTTTCTCCTTTTGCATTTTAGGGTGATGCACAGCACAGATCAATAGGGTGAATGAAGGAGTATGATGCAATTATCCATAATGACAGCTGTGTTTTAATTCAGGAAACATCTTCCCTTCTCATTTCCAAAACATCTGGTGCTCTTTTCCAGCTGCCCTCTAAAGGCACCTTTTTTAACCTTTCTGGTTTATCATCTTTATCACTTACTGTGCAACCCTGTTGGCTGAATTCAGAAATGGAATAAGTAAGGTATGGTCTATAGAGCAGAATCATGGAATGTAGAGGCTGAAAAAGATTTCTGGAATACCTAATTTTGAAGTACATATTTTTCTTCTCTATTGACCTATTTTTCTTTTCAGGTCAAATATATAAAAATGTAAATTATTTCATTGTAATCGATATCCCACTGTTGACCTAAAATTTTCAATTACAAAAATCCCACATATTAAGCAATTTTCTTTTTCTTGTGTTTGGAAAAGAAGAGTTTAGTTTGACCACTCTACTTTGTCTAGAATGACTCACAAAGAGAAAAATCCTTTCTGCCATGGAAACTTTGCTTAAACAAAGGCAAATTAAGAATTCAGAAAGCTGTGCTTTGGATCAACCTGCTTTCCAAACTTCTGTATTTAACTTAGTCAGAGAGTTGATTTTTGGTTTGGCCATGACGTTCCTTACATTTTTTTTCAGGCTGTTTATGAAGTCGTGATTATTGGAATTTACACATTTGGGCTTTAAACACAAGACTCATACCCTCCATGCTGTATTTATAAATATACAATATATATGTGTGGAATGCACACATTCCAGAGATGCACAGCAATAAATGACTTGTACAACATATCCAGACCTTCACGGACTCTCCTTTTGGTCAGTGCTGTTGAATTTGTTGGTGTTTTTCTCCCATTTTAATCTATAAATTGCTGCTGTGAATTCTCACTGTCATTGGAAAGTCTGCTTCTCTATCCTCCAATATCCATTGCATTGCTGCTCTTCCCTACTTTATTTCCCTGCCATGTTTCCATCTGTTTCATATTCCTGAAGAACAGGTGGATAACATGGGATAAATATTTATACAAATTCTGTCTAAGAATTGAAGTGACTGTTAAAATATTTGCACATTTTTGCTGGGGCTTTATTCTGGCAATATTCTTTAGCTTGAGCTGCAGTTTAAGCCGAGTCTTTGTAAGCTTGTGCTCAACCCTCAGCACTGCCATGGAGTCTTGTAAGCACTCACTAAAACATTTCCCTTTCCTCTATCACTGCCTGACCCTAAGCACACTGAAGCTGACAGAAATTCTCCCATCAAAGTGGGAATTTTGATAATTCCAGCCCTCCTGGGAGATCGCAGTGGGAAAAAAGGGCCCTTGAGGGAACTGTGAGTTAAGCTGATCTGGTACATATCAAGTTATGCTTCATTCAATAAGTTTTTAGGGAAAATTTTTAAAGTGCACTTGGAAAATGGGATTTTCATCAAGGTTCAAACAGATTCAGAAGTTTTTCTTTTCATTTCTACAAAGCATGGACGAAAGTATTAAGCTTACATTTCCAATTGAGCTTGAGAATGGATTTGATAATAGGAATCTGTTCAACAATGAAGTCCAGAAATTGAAAGTAGTAGTGATCCCTATAATCCAATAAAAAGTGTCTTAATATATTTTTTACTTATTAGAGTTGAAAAAAAAAAAAAAAAAAGCAGTATAGATGTAGCTGAGCATGGCTACAACTTGAGTTCAGGGGCTATATTAATTTAACAGAATTCATGGTCAAGCCTGATTTACAATATATTACATGTATTTCATGATAATAGAAGTGATGAAAGCTGGTTTCCTACAAATAATATTTCACTGCAACAAACCCAGATGCTCTTATCCATGATAGCACTTCACAGTGACCCTAAATAATCCCCTCAGCACCACTGGAGTTGTTTTCTGCCTCCTGATATTTCAAACTGGGATAAGAGGGAGCAAATCCTGGGGCTGCAGCTGACCTGATCAGGCAATGAATAAACATGTGAAAAATGGAAATTCTTCGTTTCTGTCTTGGCAGGTGCCAATAGATCTTTTCACTCTGTTTTGTCCCAATTTTTGTGGAACTTCTAGGAACTTTGTATATTGGATGTTTTTTAATCAAATTTGGTCAAAACTAGCCAAAAGGCTTAAATTGGATCAGTTAAGTGTAATCTTTTACAGGAGATCAGGCTGAAGAATCAGATGTTTGGCAAAACAGCCTTTCCTCAACAGATCCTTTTCTGCTTGGCAAAGAAGCCCTTAAATGTTCCTGAAGGAGCTGTTGTAGGGTTGGAATAAAGGTTAAATCCCACACATGGAGAGAGCAATGTCTGCAGTGGGCAACTTGCTAATTATATAAAAGGAAAACTGTAAGGGTCTGTATGAATTTCATACAACAAAATGGGCAATGCAGAGCATCTTCAAAGTGTGTAAATAGCAAGACAAAATGAATCAACTTCATCCAGTATTACTGAGTTGTTGGGCAAACCTGAATTTGCTAAGGGTCACTGGAACACAAAAATTAACTTGACTTAATAAACACAATAATTAGCTTGAATTAATAGAATTTATTGTACATGGACTATTTTTTTCTAACTTCTATACTATCCTTACTGCACTAAGTAATTTTCTTATGAGAACCCTAATTATTAATAAATCATATTCTTTTTTCTTAAAAAAAACAATCCAACACAATAATGATACAATAATGCTTTGGGAAAAAAAAAAAAAGTAATTATCTGTTAATGAGAAATCTTAAAAACCATGTATTGTTTCCTTTGGGCCATGACTGATGAAGGATGTTCTTTGTAAGTACCAGTAAGTTACTTTTGTAAATAGAAGAAAATTGATTGTGTTTATTCCTCCAAGATTCCAGGAAGATTGGTGGTTCCAAACTTTTCATCTGAGGAGATACAGATGTGGTTCAGAGTCACCTGCTGTGAGCTCAGGAAGTGCTGCTGCTGTTTGTACCCACCAGCTTTTTCTCATGTGCTAGAAAACAAGATTTGCTCAGTTTTCATTTTGAAAACTCCCATCCTGAACAGCCTTTTCGGTCTGGGAACAAATGATCACATGTTCCCTGATGATAACTTGTGTGTATGTATAGGTGCTTATAATTTATAGCAGATGGAGACAGGTACAATCCAGTCCAGTGTAGCAGAGTCAAGAACAAAAAATAAATCCTTCTTCACATTCTTTTCAAAAGAACTACTTTCTAAAGTTCTTATTGGACATCAGAGCTAATTGGATTTTTAGAATTAGGCAGAATTTTTCCATCAGTTTTTTAAATCAAAGACTAGAGGCAAAATACAGCTCAGTTGTCATTTTTTTGTCCTTGATTCTCTCAAGGAGGGGCTCCCTGTGGCTTTGTAATGAACCATGTGGACCCTTACGCAGTACCTTTCAAAACAGGAAATTATTATGTTGAAGAGAGAGAAAAATTATCTCACTGCACATAATTTAGGGTCTGCCATTGGTTTCAGTCATGAATTTACAGTCAGGAGATTATCAGTTTCATAGATCTGGGTGACAATCAAATACCTGGCAAGCAGTTCATACAAACAGTTTTACTTCTATTGGAGGTTCAAAAATACTGTAGGAGGATTCTTCAAAATCCCCAACCTCCCTTAAAAAAGTGAAAGTCCTGTCAAAGTGGAAGAGAAAACGATAAGCTACCAGTAAATATTTTTAAATTATTTTAGAAAGAAAGGAGGATGTGCCACACTGCAGATGTTCTCAGTGGAGGAAGGGGACAGGAGTATGAAAGAGCATCTCAAAAGGTCAAAAGAAATGGATTCAGGGCAAAAGAGAAAAAAAATAATATTATAAAACAGGAAAGAGCAAGTTTGTAGAGAGTTCAAGCTGGGAATTAACTCTTGACTGTGACACATAACTACTCCTGCACCTTGGCTTCTCTTGCTCTGGAATGTATGGGTCACATCCTTCCCATTTTTTAAAAAGCTCCCTAAGAATCCTTGGAAAATGTTAGGAACTACAGCCCAGAGAATCCCATTCCTGCACCAGGCAATCAGTCAAAGCCAAGGTGCAGCAGTCACTGCAATAAATAAACTTTGGAACAGTCATGAAGTGAACAGCTAACATGGATGTTTTTAAGGCAAATCATATTTCCTAAATGTACTAAGATCTGTGGAGAAGCTGAAGGTGTAGATAAATCTGATCAGTAAACCATACTTGGGTTTCTCTACTGAGAGGAAATGCCTCCTTCTGCTAAAAATGATTGAAAAATCAGTGTGGAAACAGATTTCCATAGTGAAGGCTTTACCAATAAATATTTTCAAGGATTTATACAGTGATTTGTGTTGTTTAACACAACAGAAATTATCTGGAAAAGGACAGGTTGCAGTGACAGAGTTTGCAGATCATCCAAAATGAGTCATGAGACTGACAAGTAACAGCAAGATTAGAGTGTTGCAGAGTGATTTAACAGTACTGAGGTTAGAACTGGTTGATAATTTTTGTCAAGCATTGTGATATTCTGTGTATTGTCACAAAATGTAGGGGCCGAAAGGAAAGGTTGTGCCTGAGGTTTTCTGATGCTGGCACAGGGTGACATTGATCACCCCTGCAGAGAGAATCCAGGGGCAGATGTATCCAGGAATGAGCCCCAGCCATTCCTGTGTAATTTTTGGTTCATCTTTGAATGATTTGTACTGTTCTTTGTAAAGAAAACACACCGCTGAAACATTTCAGGGTGGCTGCACAAATAGTTACTTTGCACTTCTGTATATCTAGTTTAAGCTCTTGTTCTTCTAAATACAATTTCCATCATTCAAATGTGTCTGGAAAGCAGAGAAGGGGTGAGGAATTTCTGACTCATTATTTGTCTTCAAATATTGCTTTATTATTTATAGAGTTGTTCTGCATTTCAAAAGCATGTAGGCAATGGTAGAAACAAAAAACTGTTTCTGAAAGCAGTGAGATTTAAGTTACCAAGGCCCACATTTTCAGGGGAATTTAGATGCCTCATTCCCTTCATCAGTAGATGGTGTGTGTAATCTGCAGTTAAAATGGAATTAAAGTTACTTCTGGCATTTCTGATTGCTTGTGCATTTCCTGCTCTCCTGTAGTGTAAAAGGAGATATTATGTCTGCTACTGGGCTTGGAACATAACTCCTGTGAGGAGTGACTGAGGGAGCTGGGGTTGTTTAGCCTGGAGAAAAGGAGACTCAGGGGTGACCTTATCACTCTCTACAGCTCCCTGGAAGGAGGCTGTGCTCGGGTGGGGTTGGTCTCCTTCTGCAGCAGCACTGACAGAGCCAGAGGACACAGCCTCAGGCTGCACCAAGGGAATATAGGTTGGACATTAGGGAAAAGCTTTTCACTGAAAGAATAATAAAGTACTGGAATGTCTGCCCAGGGAGGTGGTGGAGCCACCATCCCTGGGTGTGTTTAAATAAAGCCTGGATGTGGCACTCGGTGCCAGGGTTCTCTTGAGGTGTTGGATTTGGATTTGATGATCTTGAAGGTCTCTTCCAACCCAGTCATTCAGTGATTCTGATTCTGTGATTCAGGGAATGGGATTTGATGGGAACATTAACTCTGGTGGGCATGGCAGGGAGGTGACCTTGGCAGGAAAGCACTCAGGACACAGCTCACCCCCTTGGCAAACCACAGGGCTGGCAGTGTCACCCCTGCCGTGGCTGAGTGACTAAGGGAAAATTCATGGGGGAAGGAATGGTTCTCCTTCTGTAATTATTTATACAAAACCTCTCAGCAGTGCCACACCCCACAAAGTCACAGTTGATAAATAATAAGCCACACCAGCAGTGACTCAATGTTCATTTATTAAAATAATCCATTATCTTTTGGAGCTGCAGATCCCACTTGTTGAGAGCTGGGGCTTATTTCTGTTGCAAATATCTCACTATCCAAGAGGTATTGATTGGATTGCTTTTGCAAGGCTGTGCTGGGTCACTTAGTAGGAGCAGGCCTGGGTTTAGTGACTTGGTGGGACATGTCTGATCTCTGTGGGGTCCCAAAATGATACAAATATTGGGACCCCATCCAAAAGTTTGGGTGCTGCATTTATTGCTCACCAGCAGCTGCGCAGGGATGGAGACAGGGAAGGAAGGATGTTCTCCTCCATTGTCACCTCCCAGCAGCACTTATTCCTCAAAAAATGGGGGGAAAAGGAGGCAGAGACCACACTGGGCTCAAAGATCTGAGCCCTGAGGAGAGGGAGATGCTGAGGAGGTGCCACGAGCTCTTCCAGAGCAGCCCTGACCCCCAGCACAGCCCCTCTGCAGCAGCCTCCCTGGGAGCACAGGCATGCCTGCTCTCCCTGCAGAAATCCCCTTTCTGGTAAATCCCACTGCTCCAAACCTTCCCTGCTGCTGCCTGGGCTGGAAGCAGGAGAATTCTGAAAGGTGCTTTACAAGCCAGTGCCAAGAGAGCCTCTGATGGGAACAAGCCTCTGCTCAGGGTTTGCATCTGTTAGCAGCTGCTCCCTCTAACAAAGCAAATATTTGGTGTCAGAAGGAATTGTAGGAAGTGCTGCATAGCAGGGAAGTGTGAAGTATTCATAATTATATGAAATACTACTCAAAATTCAATGTTTTTCACATTTTGCATGAACTTAAACATTGGACTCCTGTCACAGACATTTCTGCTGCAGTAGATACAATTTCCAGCATAAATGGGCTTGCTTTCAATAGAAAATGGGACGGTTTTCAAAGGAAAAAAAGGCCAATTTGTGAGTAAAAATGGGCTTCTTTCTGAGCAAAGAGGCTTATAAACATGAAGTGATAAATGGCTTTGCAAGTTTTCCATACAATAATGACTTTCTAATCAAAATAATGAAAAAGTTACAGCTAGGGGAGGGGAGAGAAGTTTTAATGCACTTTAGAAAACAAATATATGAAAACTGTAAATTTAGTTCCCCTCCATGGCATGAGTTTGTGTTGCAGACTGTCAGTAATACCTCTTCGTGTATATTTTTATGATGATATAAATCAAATTCCTGTTCTTGGTTTGCTGCCTTCTGAGATGAATTTCATGGAATAATGTTGTGAGGCTTCAGGAAATACATTTCTTAGGATCCCCTGTGTGGCAGTGGCATCAGATTTCCTAGCAATCCATATGTTTTAAGAACAAAATTTATCTTCTGGCTTGACTTGTTGACTTTACATGCAAATCTGTTGTTTCATAATAGCTGATCTGATGAGCAGCTGAGGAGGTTCCTTCTCTCTTGGCCTAAAAATGCTTCAAAATCTATGTACTGAGGAGCTGGGATCTCCTTCTCACATGTTCTCCAAAAAAAAAGAGATGGTGGGATGTGCCCAGGACAACATTTAATACAAAATTCGTTATTTGGGAAAAGCTCCCAAATCCCTTGGCTACAGAGCAGGTTGGGTTGCTTTGCTGGGCTGTGGGAAAGTGTTGGATAAAGGGCACGGATGAAGGATGTCAAAGCTGGAATCCTGGGCTCCTGCAGACAGTTCCAGAAGGGTTCCAGAAGGTTCTAAAAGGTCCCAGAAGGTCCCAGAAGGTTCCAGAAGGTTCCAGAAGCAGTGGCTTCACTGCAGCTTCCCCTGGGAGCCAGGTTTATTTCCCTGGAGGGTCTGGATGAGCGTTCCTGGGCAGGGCAGGCTGTCACCGTGCAGCTGGAGGTGGCTGCAGCTCTGCCCCACCTGTGCCCCCGGGCTGGTGGCACTCTGGTGGGCTCTGGGCAGGTGGTTCCACTCCAGGCAGCCACACAAAGCCCATCCTGAGGAATTCCCTCCAGTTCCAGGTGCTGAGGGCAGCTCCCCTGGCAGAGCTGCTGCTGAGCCCTGGCCCAGCCTCCACACACGTTTCCATCCCTGGGGGGACAGATGGGAACCCCAGAACTGACCACAAATGGGTTTTTTTCCAGCTTAAGGCTGTGTTTTATGAGAGGAAATGAAGCTGGATTTTGCTGTGGGTCTGTGCTGTCTGGTTCTGCAGTGGGTGGGCAGCCAGATAAGCACCCATGAGGTGGCAATCAGATATCAACAATATAAATCATTAATATCACTCCACACATCGGCTTTGGGCAATAACTGGAAGTCTCTGCCTGTTTTGGAAACTGTTTTTTTGTTTCTAGCAGTGGAGCAGACTTAGATTACCAGCCTAAATGCTAATACCCAGAATGAATGGGATTTAATAAAGTGAATTTATATGTAGATTGTGACATTAGTATTTAATTATGTACCCATCATAACACTGATGAAGCAAGCTGCTAAATATTGGTGCACCGAAGGTAGAGCTTACTCTTAAAGAGCAAGTATATTTTAATTTCTTACCTCTTTCCTAATCTTCCTAAATAACAGGATAAATTATGTACTGTTTACCAATATTCACCTTCATGCTGGATTGCAAATGAGGTTTCCAGGGTAGCAGCTGATCTCACAGAAAGCTGTGCTTGTGTTTCAGTAAAACTGCCATAACAGATCTGTTTCTCTGCTATGTTTTATTCAGCCAAATAAAGTCTTGGGGGTTTTAAAATTTATTATTTTACTATTAATTAAAAGTAGGATGTTATCTTTGTGGGTTGTTTTCTTCTTTAACATTTCCTTTTCTGGTTTTTTTGGGGTTTTTTTGTTTTTTTTTTTTTTTTTTTGTTTTTTTTGGGTTTTTTTTTTTTTTTTTTTTTAATTATTATTATTTTTTTCTTTCCAGACTATGGAAAGCCCAAAGTATGAGCTGGTTATAGAAGCCAAGGACATGGGTGGGATGGATGTGGGACTGACAGGCACTGCCACTGCCACCATCCTTATCGATGACAAGAATGACCATGCACCAGAATTCACCAAGAAGGAGGTAAGAGCTGAAGAACTGGCCATCTGTTCCCAACAAAACAGTGCAAGTAATCCTAATTAGCTCATTTCTAAATATAAAGGTGTTCTTTAAGGAAAGAAGACACGTACAGAATGTTTTTAGCTCAGTGTGACAGACTTTCCTGGAGCTGCTCTTTTCTTTTTTTCACATTATTAAACGTGTGTGCATCAGTTCCAAACCACAGTGCAACCACAAGGTTAAAAAAAAAAAAAAAAAAAAAAAAAAAAAAAAAAAAAAAAAAAAAAAAAAAAAAAAAAAGTCGTTTAAAGATTGGCTAGCAGGGTGCAAACCTGCAAAATAAATTTACTGGTGGCAACTTTCTCCTTTTGCTCCTGTGGGGGGAAATAGCAAAACTAGCTTAAGGCTTTGGATGGTCAGGACTGTGGAAGAAAACAACATTTTCTTCCTCTCAACAGCATGGGGTTCTGCAATTAAAGCTCCACTCCTAAAAGCTTCAAATTTAACCTACAGGTGGAATTTCCAAGGTGTTTTCTCCCTGTAAATTGAATTCAGTTGAAGGATGCTGGAAAGTTCAGCTAAACCCTGAAACCAAGGCCAGGGAATTCCCTGCCTGCAGCCACCATTCCTCCTGCCCTGCTCACACTGCGCCCTTCCATCCCCTACCTTCAAAATCATTAATCATTATCAAAAAGGAGAATTCAGATATGAACCCATCAGACTCTTTTTTGTGAGTCTGATGGGTTCATATCTGCAGAGAATGAGAGAATTTTAAAAGTTTTACCTAATGAGAGCCAGGTTGGATTTTGTTATAAAAAGTTTCCTGGAGCTCTGCAAACTTTTAAGGAAAAATTCCCAAAGTATGAGAAGTAAACCTGAGGGGTCCTGATTTTAAGATAATTGTGGAAGAAGAAAAGGGAAACCTGTTGCTGTAGAAGTTTTTTATTTAACCTGAAGTATATTTTTACCTTTTTAAAATTCCTTTTCTGGCCTAATATCAGTGATTTGACAAGAGATTGCATTGAAACAAATTGCTGTTATTTTACTTGAATAATTATTTCTTTTATAAATGCAAAGTAAATGCATACCAGATTCCAACATGACAGAGAAGGGTTTTTAGAAAAAGAAAAAAGGAAGAAAATAGAAACAATGACAATTTTTACAAAAGAATATCTATAACTACATCAATAACATTCTTTAGCAGTAGTGTTTCTGTCACCTAAAAGTTATCTTAGAGAGGCTGATCCAAACCTTTCAAGTATGTAGGTGACAATTAAGTGACTGTGATCAAACTATTAATTCCCTTAGAATTTCCTTTTAGATCAGGCTTTTAATGCTCTGAAAGCTGTTTCCTGACAACCAATACTTAAAATATCTTTGAAATGTTGTATTTTTTTTTTTTAACCCTCTGGAACATAATAATGTACAAGGACTGCTTGGTGTATTTAGAAATAAGAATTAATTTGATTAATCAATATTGATAGCAATTCATGTCAGTCAGAGTCCTACCTACTTTAATTTCCAAAGCTGGATAGTTCTTCTCTGGAAGAAATAATTCTAGATTGAATTCTTTTGAAGAAGTCCTTCTACAATTATAGTCCTGTTTGACTTAATAACTTGGTAATTTGGACACAAAAATTCATGTGCCTGCTTAGCCACAAATGTACTGTCAGTCTCAATTTCTGTGGAAATTCAGAAATGCTCATAAATTCAGTTCTGTCAGTGACAGTAGAAGATACTTTATACCCTGGAAAGTTTGGGGGTTTTAGCACAGAAATTAAATAGGTGTGAAGAGAGAGCATTATCTTGTTTTCTATGAAAAATCTGCTCCTAGATATTTTTCTTGCATTTTTTGTTCTTTTCCATAGCAGCATCTCTGTTTCTTTTTAATGGCTTGATGTGGGTTTGAACCTTTCACTATTTAGAGATGCTAATGACCTCAGAAATTTTCCCTCTGCCTTGCTAAGTGATATTCATATTCCACAAAAAAAGGGAGGAAAAATCAGCCTTTAATGTCTGGTGCCAGCCCCCTTTAGGAGCAGTCTCTGTTTAAAATGAGTGGTGTGAGAAAAGGGAGGTGCCAGCCAGTTGATTTAATGCCACTTTATTTGATTTTCTGCTGAAAGTGCTTAGTTATTGCATTTTAATACCAGTTACATACCACAGGCTGCAATGCTATTGATTCGAATTAGAGCTGGAAGAAACAGACAATATTTTTCAAGGTAATTTCTGAAGGAGAAAGCTGGAATTCAGTAAATCTGAAACTTTGATTCCAGAGTTCAGCTTCTTTTTTATTTATTTTTATTACCTGGCCTTGGACACTTGCAGGGATCCAGGGGCAGCCACAGCTTCTCTGGGTATCCCCACCCTCACAGGGAGGAATTTCTTTCAAATGTCCAATTTAAATCCACATTTCTTCAGCTAAAGGCCATTCCCACTTGTCCTATCCCTATTGATCTTGTGCAAAGTCCCTCTCCTGGAAGAGGGAGAGCTTGCCCAGTGGTTCTGTCCTTCCAGCTCCCTGCATCCCCCTCCTGGGCCAGGCTGAGGCAGGAGAGGCTCATCCATGGAGCATCACCCCCAGGAGAAGCTGAGCATCCTGGCTGTGATCCAGCAGAGCAATTCCATTTCCTGCAGAGCTCGGGGTGTGTGTCAGGTGCTCTGATGGCTCAATAAGTGAGACATTGCTTTGTGGGACTCAACCCATTTGCTTACTGCCCCATCACCCCACATGCTTCCAAAACATCTGTCTTGTTCTGTCTCACATCTGCACTTCCTGCTCACAACAGGCTCTGAGCAGTGTAAAAATCCAAACAGTACCCTGTTCCCTCCAGGGGTTTTAATGATTTCATCTTTATTGCCAAATAGAGCAATATTTTAAGAGTTCCTCCAAAAATCCCAGGTGAGGTAGCAAGGTCTACCTTTTAAAAGGTCACAGTGGCTGGGATAGTGTGCCAGATTTAAATTACAGAGACTGAAAATAGAGACACTTCTAAAGTTAGTGGCCTCTTTGTAAAATTTACAGCCTTATTTCTGTAATTGGAAAAAGTTTTAAAATTAATTTTGTGAACTATTATTTTGTGTCACAGGGGATTTTGAAGTTTCCTTTCCAGCAGGGAAAGGCCTCAGGCTCAAATTTTGTTCAGCAGCAAGGGATTGTTCATGTGAAAATAAGGAATGAACAAAGCAAGGAGCAGGCACAGATTGTTCTGGAAAATCTGATAGCTGGCTTGGATCCTGCAGGATATTCTGGGTGGGTGGGAATGAGCTGGACTGAGTGAACACTAATGGTGCTGAATATTGGTTTTATATCTAGAACATTAGCAAAAATGAGAATTGTTTTCTTGTGTCACTGTGAGAGAGGCTGACACGTTGCTGCAGTGTTGTGTCCTGCAAGAAAAGGGATTTCAGTCCACAGTTAATGTCACTGTGGCTGTGCTGTGATGAAAAATTAACAAAGTGGCATCTGCTGAAAGACACGAGCTGGCAAATTCTCCTCTTGAGTCTGTTCCTGGAGGCCTGGCTCTGCCCAGATACTTCCTAAGACCTAGGGGAGGAAAAAAAATGGGTTTTAACACAAGTCAGATATGGACTTGACTTCTGTCTTTTCCTCCTTCTCCAAAAGAATAGTCCAATGAATCTTACTTGTTCCATTCCTGCCTGCCCAGTGTGTGCTCAAAAATCAGATTCCTCTCACTCTGTTTGCCTTTATCTTCTGCCCTGAATTTTTAAAACTTCCATTGCTGCTCTTTAATGTGTTATTTTCCCTCAGCATCAGATATATTGTTTTTCCTTGGTAAATCCTGCCAGGCACTGAGAGAGGAATGCAGTGGTGCGGCTGAAGGGGATGATTTTTCTGCCGTGTCCCCAGTTCCCACATTTCTCCTCTGCCAGATTTGGGACTGCAGCCCGTGCCTATCCAAAGCTGGAACAGTGGGATTTGTCACAGTGCTCTCACTGGCACATAACAAACAAAGGCTACATTTGGCCAGGGAGAAACCACTCCTCACACAATTCCTCTCTCTGCCACTTCCAGCCTCTCCTGCAATTCCATCCATTTCTGGGACAAAGAAATGTAACACAGAAATAATTCTGTCACACCAGGGAGAACAAGATTAGGGAAAATATTTTTCCTGGTGTAATTCTTTTTTTTTTAATATATATGTTCTTAGAAAAGAATTCTCCGGTAAAATAAAGATATTGCCTCCTGTGAAGAGAATAAAATTTGTGTAATTTGACAGAACACCACCACGGTGAGATCTGAGATACACTAGTGCTGGGAGTCTTAAGTGAAAAAATATGATTTGCTCACATTTTGAATACCAGCTGATAAATGGTTTATAAAAGAGGAATGAATGACTAATGGGAGCTTTAATGAATGATTCATCAGTTCCTGTAGAGACCTGTAAGTGGCTGGGTTGCTTGTCACCATGATTTATGGTGGCTTGCAGCGCTGTCTCCTGGCTCAGCTGTGTTACCCACCGGGTAAAGCAGCCCCTGGAGGACAATCTGCACCTCTGTCTGCTCGTGGCTCACAGAGGAGCTGAGGTTTCCACAGCACCATCTGGAGAGATTTATTTTGCAGCTCAGACTGTGGAGAAATGGGCTTGAAGCTTTTGAGAGTCCCTCTCTTGATTCTTGGTCTTGGCTAAACCTTACTGAGGAACAAATATGGACCTAAAAGTAATTTTAAAGTTCCTCCTCTGTCGGGATTTTTAGAGAGACAGGACCACTGAGAGACGTTTAAAATATCATTTATTGCCTCAGTCTCCAGGAGTGAGAACATCTTCACTGCATTCACCAGGAGTTCCTGGTCAGTGGTCGTCAGTGGTCAGTGGTGATCAGTGGCCACAAGATGACAGGTTACAAGGTCTTTCAAAGGTTAATTAGTCAATAAACTATTGCCACAAGAAACGTTTCTACTTTCACACCAATTCCTAATTAATTTGTCTTATATGTTTGTCTTAGGGTGACTTTATGATGCTTGTATCCCAGTCTCTGTCCAGTGTGGACTCTCTTGACCAATCATCTAATGACACATAAATTTACAGTACTACACCTTAAAACTTATTACCTTTATAACTACTTCTCTATCTTAAACTTTAAAGCTTTCCACTACCTGGCTTAATATGTCTCTACTTAAACTAAAAATCCACATTCTTGATTATGGTCTCTAAATTTGGAAGCCTTTTCCAAGGTCTCAGGTCAAACCCTGTATTTGAATCTGTGTGCAGGAGGCTTTGAGAATTTTCTGTGCCTTGATTTCCCACACTCCTGGATCACTTTTTCATCCTTCTTTTACAAAAATATCTCTCTTGGACATGATACTTTCATTTTCTGTGGTAAACAGACCTTGGCAACACAGACCAGATCTGTCCATTGGCTTTGCATGTTTAAAGCCAACCAATCTCACTTCTCCTTCTTCTGTGGACTGAGCCCTTCTTACCTTGTCTTGCAGGGAAAATATTGCCCTTTGGGACTACAAATTAATTTTATTTCTTCCTGTGCTGGGCTCCCAGTGAGCTGGACCACACCTTTAGACACAATCATGTTAATGGCAGACGATTCCCCTTCCAATCCTCCCGCAGACCTTTACATCTGACAGTCAGAGATTCCCAGTGAGAACCACGACTGTGTGGAAAACAGAGCCAAAGAGGTGCTGTCCTCTGGCTAAAGCCCAGCTGGGGAGCCAGGCCAGGGCTGCAGCCCTCTCCCAGTCCCTGTTGAGGTGGAAATCACGGTGCAAACCAGGCTGAACAGAGGCAAAAGCAGCAGCAGCTGCCAGGGTAGCTCAGAGAGCGGGGGAGGATAAACCGGTTTGGATTCTTCCCACATCTCCTCCTGTTGGAAGGGCTGAGGTGCTTGAGCAGCATCAGCAGGTCTGAGCAGATGACAAGCCACTGCCAGGCTGATAGTTCAGATTCAGAGTTTCATTATGGCCTAAAAGTGATGGGAACCATTCTAAAATTCCAGCAGCCTGGTCAAATTGGCTCAAACTCCCCCAGCGCTGATTTGTCAGGAGAAATAGTTTTGTGGGATGGATAAAACCATTACAGCAAAATCACATGAGCAGAATGCATATTGGAATTTCCATTTGGCTCCCATTTTTGGGCTGTGAGACAATTCACATGCAGAGAAATCAGAATTTGTACAGGAACTCAACAGAGCAGGGCAAAGCCTCTCCAGCTGTCAGTAAACTTTGGCACCAAGAGCAGCTTCAGGATGGCTGGGGATCACCAGAGAGGAGCTCTTTGGCCACCCTTGTTTTTTCTAGAGCTGTAAATACAGCTAGAAAGGCTCCTGGAGCATATCTTAACCTTCAGAAACCTCTACACCAGATAAATATTTGCACTGACCTTTTCACTCAGCTTTATTTCCACTTCATCCTCTTGCAGCAGTTCCTTAACACACTTGACATACCTCCAAGTGCCCAAAAGTCTCCTTGAAAGCAAGTGGAAGATGTTACCTGGTACATTTCTCATATGTCAGAGGCAGAATTTAGGAAAGGAAACAAACATCTAAATAGCAGAAAATATTTTATTTTCTAAGTGGAGACTGTGAGCATTCTGTTGTCACTGCAAAAATGAAATTTTCAGTGGCTGTACCATTCCTTCACAGCTGGTCATTGGTCTCATCCATGGTACAGTTCAAGGCATCCAGAGTTTTCTGAGCTGTCATGATGTACAGAACAGGTTTCAAAATCACATAAGCAGTTTAGGAACCTAAAAATTGAAATAACATGTAGACAACCCCTCTTTTTCCCCTCAAATAATTTTAGATGTCAAAAATAGTTTTTAAAATATTATTGAACTTAATAAAGTAGCTGTAAAGAAATCTAGTGCCCACTGGAGTTCAAAAATCTGAACCTGGGTTTAAGAGCATAGATTGCTTTGACTCTCAGTGCAATTAGGATTCCAAATGTCTGTCTCTCTTCTAAACACTTGGAAATAACCTGGAAAAATGTCCATGATCAAGAAGAAGGTTTGCTAATATTTCTGAGTTGTGTTGTGGTGCTACCAAACTAAGGACATCTGGAAGACTTATTTAAATAGTCTGGCTATCTGGATAATGAAATCACCTTTTTTTTTTTTTTTTTTTTTTTTTTTTT